>CAJPEV010003076.1:0-35091 GCA_905338385.1 Darwinula stevensoni | reverse complement strand
CCTAACACACTTGACATTATCTATTCCTTTAATTATGTTGAAAGCCTGGATGAGATCGCCCCTCCTTAACCCTCGTTCGAGCGAGTACAGTCCCAACACTTCTAAACACTGCTCGTATGAAAGTCCCCTGACCTACTACTTACTTAGTTGTAGGCCTTACTAGCCATCTGGGAGTCGGCATTCGATGCGCTGTCAAAGGACGAAAGGGCCACCCTCCCAGGCATTCCTGATAACTTTCATCTTCTTGACGCTCATGAGCCCCCCTCAGAGCTCCCCTAGTCTCCTCTCAACTCGACTAACTGCAGATTTGGTATACTTCTCCCTCACTGGTCCCACCATCCCATTCCCCGCAACAAATGCATCTTCACGTTCTACACACAAAGTAGAAACGGACAAGGAGAGGTACAAATGCGAGAGGTACATATTGTGTCCCTCGGGTCTGCATGCGTGGTCCAGACGTACACGTGTGTACGTTGCTGACGCAGATGTCCGGGTTCTCAGTGCAGTACTCAAAGTAGACATAAGATGGCGTTTATGTTCCCTCAAACATTCGAACTCGAGTCAGGACGCACCAGACCTTAGGAGAAGAGTTTTACCTTTACCTGTATTTTATCTTATCGTAATACTTGTAAAGGAGTATTTAGTAAAAGTATAAATATCATGTTTCAATGGCAATCAATGATTCTGGAAAATTCTAAATGCTGGAGTTTTGTACGGGAACAGAGAAGTGTGAACCAACAGGTTATGATTTTTTTGTCTCTGGGAAGGAAAAAATCCTTAGCTAGAGTCCACTCCCAGGCTTTAGCTTGTCTTCACCGTGCTTTTTTCGGTCAGGTCAATCCTTCACCCCATCTGCCGGGGCTCTTTGTCCCGGCAGCCATCAAATTGTCTTTGTTAAGACATATCTCTCTCTCACACGGCTCCTGATTTATTAATTACCCCTAAGGATCTTTGTCTCTAGCGCTTTTCTCTCCAGCATTCTTGCCTCTAACCTTCTGCATCTTCACTCTCCCCTTTCTTTTCGTACGGCACCATGCCGGCAAAAAAGAGAACCCGGAAGAAGGCCTCTCCCCCACCGCCTTCCGTTCACTCCAACCCCTCACCTCGCTCCAGGCGTCAGGCTTCTCCTGCCCCTCCTCCTCCTCGCACACCTCCACCGCCCCCTGCCATCTCGCGAGATTCTTCTCCCCTTCGCCAACCAACTGCCAGCCCCTCGCGCTCCCCTCCACATCCAGCCTCTCATACAGCAAACAACGCACCCTATCTTTCACCTGCCCATTCCAAAACGCCCCCCACGACCCCTGGCAACTCCTCTGTGCACTCAATCCCCACACCCACTAATTCATCCAACCCTGCTCAAGGAAGTCCCAATCTCTTCGCGAACCCATTATTCGTTCAATCCCTTCCGCCTAAGTACCAGCAAAAACTCGCCTTTGCTCGCGCCTTCTCGTGCGCATTTCCCAATTGCCCCTTGCTCGACCTCAAGCAAACCCGCGCAGGTTTTGTACTTTCCCTCAGCAAACCCGCGGACGTCGCCCGTGTAGCGAGCGGCTGGAATGAAGCTGGCATAGGAGGCGAGGCCTATCCCGCGCGTGCGCGCATGCCCGTCCTCAAATTTGTCGTTAAAGGCGTCGGCCTGGACGAGGACATTAATGTGGTCCGCGACGTTCTCGCACTTGAGTATGGAATATCTTTTGTTGAGAATGGCATCATCAGGATGCGAAAAACCAAAACCGCCGCGCCCCTCCCCCTCCTACTAGTTAAAGCGGTAGACTGCCAGAACGCGCGCACCATACTCAAGGAAGGCGCGTTTAAAATCGGCTGCCTCCGCCTCCGCGTAGAAGAATTCGTGATTCAGCCACGAATCATTCAATGCTTTAAATGCCTGCAGTACGGCCACTACATAGGACAATGCAAGGCCGATCGCGACGTGTGCTCGTACTGCTCAGGAAAGGGCCATGCCTACAAAACCTGCCAGGCAAAGCTGAATGGCTTGCATCCTAAATGCAGCCAGTGCCAAGGAGCACACGCAGCAAACTCGGCCGCTTGCCCCAAACGGCAAGAAAAACGGCTGCAGATTGCTCGCGACCCCAGGTTCGCTCATTCGCTCCTTGCCAGGAAGATCCTGGCCGAGCAGAAAGGGCATCCAGGCCCCGAGGCTCCCATTAGGCCGGCTACGCCCCCAGCTAGGCCGCACATCAGGCTCGTCCCTGCTCCGCCCCCATCGCGCCCCGCTTGGACATCCCCCCCCGCGAGTCAGGCCGTCTACGCTCGCCCCGCGCCTCCCTCGCGTCTGCCCTCGGCCCCCGCGCCCCCTCCCCCCACATCCGCGTCCGTCGCCTCTCTCCCCCCCCTCGCAGCCGCCGCCACACCCTCCCCTTCCGCGGACGTCACAGCGCCCCCGTTCCCCGCGATCTCTCCCTCCCCCGAGATTAACTCAGTCATCCAGCTGCTCCTAAAGCAGATGGAAGGCATCATCTCCACCCTGCGCGCGCTCGGCTTTACTGTTTCCTTTGGCCACACCCCCACCGTCCTTCCCTCTTCTGCTTAACAATGTCCTCTCATACAGTTACTCTACTTCACCTTAACTGTAACGGCTTCCGAAGCAAGCGCCCTGAAATCCTGCAATACATAGAGCAAACTAATCCCACCATTATCTGTCTTAGCGAACTCAAGTGTATAAAGCCACCTCTAATTAGGAATTACTACTGTCACAAACCTTCATTTCAGAAAAGGCCGTACTGTGGGGGTTCAGCAGTTTACATTCTCAGTAACCTGGACTCAGAACTAATTAGCCGCTCTTGGCAAACTGACTCGGAGATAATTGGAGTTAAAATTCGTTTTTCCCTAACAACTCTCTCTGTCTTTCATGCTTATTTTCCTCCTAATTTCCCTCCTTCCCCTTCCGATCTTGACTTCATCAACCAAATCAACGGCCCTTCGCTTCTCCTAGGCGATCTAAACGCCCACTCTCCTGATCTCTCTTTCTGCTCGGAACCAAATACGACTGGTAACATACTCAGTGACTTCATAGCCTCCAGCAGCTTCTCTATTTTAAATGACGACAGCCCCACCCACCACTGTCCAGGACTAGGAAATTCGTACAGAATTGACCTAGCACTGGGCAATGCACAGTTCCTCCCTTTTTTCCATAGCTTCTCTATAGGAGAAGACGTAGGGAGCGATCATGTGCCCATCCTCATTAACTGTAACTTCTCCCATGAACCTCCTCCTTCAACTAGCCTCCCTCGCTTTGATTTTCGTAACGCCGACTGGCATAGTTTCCAGGACGTGTTAGAGACCCTCCTCCCTCATTCTCTTCCTTTAGAGACCGTCCCCCAACTCGAGGAAGCAGTCACTCTCATCACTGAAGCGATTCAAATCGCCCAGGACATTGCCGTCCCCAAGACGACTCCCTCCCATAAGCCTTACAATCTCTCTGTAGAAACCCTCAATAAAATTAAGGAGCGGAGGAAACTCCGTCGTTTATTTTATCGCAATAAAGACCCCACCCTGAAGCCATTAATCAATAAGCTTAATCATGAGATTAAAGCCCTAATTAAGATCGAGAGCGATCAGTACTGGTGTGATTACTGCGAGAAATTAAATAGCGAAGAGGATCCAGCTAATTTTTGGAAGTTATTTAAAAGGGTTGGCAACCCTAGAAACAGTAAAAGTAGACCCCTTAAATTCGACGGCGGGACTCACTGCAGTGATGAGAGCAAAGCCTCCGTTTTTGCATCTACTCTGCTGGAAGCTATGACTGAACCCCCCAGCTCCCTGGGGCGTCGCCCCCCAGAGGTTTGCCTCGATCTCGAAAAGAAAATCTGTAACTTCTCTCTCTCAGACCTCTCCTCTAAACCTGAGTATCTCTCTCCCTCACAGAAAGCTCTCACTTACGAAATAACGCTCGATGAGATCGAGGCCGCGATTAAAGTTTCCCCTAATAAAGCCCCTGGCCCCGATAATATTTTCGTTAATAGCATTAAACATCTCTCCGAGCGAGCCCTTCGCTCTCTCTATCTCATCTACAACGCCTGTCTCCGCCTAGGACACGTCCCGCTCGGGTGGAAGTCCGCAATAATTACTATGATCCCTAAGCCCGATAAGGACCTTTCCGACCCTTCTTCCTTTCGTCCTATTAGCCTTCTCAGCTGTCTCCAAAAACTCTTAGAAAGGATTCTTACCTCTCGCCTTAATGATTACCTGGAAACCAATAATTTACTCTCTCCCTCTCAATCGGGCTTTCGTAGGAATCTTTGTACAACCGATCAGCTCGTTCGTCTCCACCACGATGCGTTGGTGGCTGTCCACAGTAAAATGCATCTCTTGGCTCTTTTCTTTGACGTGACTAAAGCTTTCGATAAGGTCTGGCATGCAGGGCTAATCTTTAAACTTTTCTTACACTTTAAAATTCCCCTGCAGCTTCTCAGATGGACAGCCTCCTATCTGACCGAGAGATCGTTCAGGGTAAGGGTCGGGAACTCTTTCTCCGAGACCCGCTCCCCCACCGCGGGGGTTCCGCAGGGCTCAGTAATAGCACCCCTTCTTTTCATTCTCTACGTTAACGACCTCTCGAGCTCTATCCCTCGTAAACTTAACGTTTGTACGAGCCAATACGCGGACGATACCGCCCTGTGGCTCTCGGGCAGAGATGTCACTGCTCTGGAGTCGCGAGCCCAAGCGGCGCTCAACGCTCTCTCTTACTACTGTCGCAACTGGCGTATAAGTATGAATCCCTCCAAATCCTCCCTCCTCTTGTTTGCACGCGACAGGAAACCTCACTCCGTAAACGTCCGTTTGGACGGTGTGCTCATCCCACGCTCGCGGTTCACCCGTTTTCTTGGTGTTAATTTTGACAGTAATCTTAGATGGAACGAACACGTTAACGTAATCCGCACCAAGTCGATCAGAAAGCTTAACTGCTTGAAGATTTTGGCCGGGGTTAACAAATGCGAGCCTCACGTAATTTTGAAGTTATATGTAACGTACCTCCGCCCGGTCTTAACGTACGCGTTCGCTGCTTGGGCAAACTGCCCAGAGACAGTCCTCGACCAACTAGAACGCATCGAACGAGCTGCTATAAGATACGCCTTCCGCCTTCCCACTCATTTTTCTAACTCATATATATACAGAATCAGCGGACTCACCCCTCTCTCTCGGCACGCCTCTCAACTAGCTTATAACTATTATAACGACCCTAAAAGGCCAGGGGACATCAAAGAAATTCCCGTGAGATTAAATAAGAAATTCACCATAGGGCGCTTCAAGCACTGTAAAACTTATCCTTATAATAAAATCTTGGAACGTTTAGGAAAAACCACTAACTGCTCTCCCCCTGACCCCTGAACCATCCCGCTCTCATCATTCTTGTGTCAACAGTGCTTTTTTTCTGGGGCACCTGAACTGATGAGGGTGAAAAAATATCTCTTTTCTGTCTCGCTCTATTTTCGCTCCACTCCCTTCCTCCTCCTATTCCTTCGCGCAGTGCTTTTTTTCTGCCGCGGAGGAATATCCAGAGCGCACTATCGCTCAAAGCCACTTTTCATTTCCTTCCCTCACACCTTCCTTTCACTTTCTTTCTCTTCTCCCACTCGCTCGCTCCTCTCTCCTTCCTTCTTCTGTTGCTCTTTCTAAGCATCAAAAAAAAAAAAAAATTCAGACCCTCTCACTCTCACTTTAGCGGCCAATCCAATACCTCACTCCTCAAACTCCTCTCGCATGACTCCAATGTCTCAAATAACACCCTGCTTCAGCTCTTCTCACCAGGGCGCCTGATAAGGCCCTTCCGGCCAGCTGGCACCTGGAGACACCTATTCTTCCTATGGGGCATCTATCCTTTAAACAACTTCCGACAGGATGTAAATCCAGTAAATTCAGCATGAAATAAATTAAAACGTACCTAAAGAAAGAAAATCGTAAACTGCTAGGGCGTAAATTAAACTTCTTCAGAAACAAGTGGACCTAAAACGTAATCAGCCCCAAATCTACTAACCAATTCAATGATAGGATCTTCTTGTTTTTGCTTCTCATTAAAGGCCGCTCTCTGTCAAAAAAGGAATACAGAATAAACAGCTAAAAGTAATAACGGGAGAGATCCAGGCGTGGTGGCGAGCGTGCCTCCACACTCGTCCTCACGCCTGAGTCATGGGTCACCTTCCCATGGCGTTCACAACAGCTTCTCCAGGGTATTGCACTCTGCCAGCCTTGGTGTTGGGAGGATCTCACCATGGTGGGCGGGAGTCATGTGGCGGTCCACCACTGACAGCGGGGCCCACCATACCATTAGCTCCTTTTATTATAAAAAAAAAAGTCTCTGGGAAATGGGCTGCCAACTTTCAATAAATTTTAAAGATTTGTCCTTCTATAACAGGGTGGTCTAGTTACCTACTGTCCCCGTGATAACAGGAAAAGACTCTGTTCATGAGACAGCCGGGACGCCCTTTGCGAAATGGAGACGTAGTCAGCGTGTTATCAGTGAGAGGTCGCTGCCTGTCGTAGACGTGGTGTCGGATGACGGGCCATTAAAGCTCCCTTCGAAGCTGACAATTGAGGTTCATGAACCGGTTTTTGAACCCCCTTTAGCCCGATGTGAATAGAGATAAGGAAGGTACACAGGTGTACCTTCTGTACCTTTTCAACGAACGTATTTTGCGACATAAGTTTGTACCTCATAACGTGCAAAATGTGTACCTGACTGTACGTTTCTGCTTTGCTGTGTAGGCATCTCACTGAATAGTATCGATCCCTATTGACGCGTTAGCTGCTTAAGCTTGCACTTTGCAGTACTTCACGCTAGTTGTGATCCGGTCTTTTAGTCCATCACCCATTTTGTTTCCATGTAGCCACAAGTGCTGAGTGTTGCAGTGGGGGACGTGAAGGGTGGGTGCATCTCGCTTTGGCTCAGTGCAAGTCCGATTCCCAAATTCGACTTGATCAACTGCAGAGGATGAAGTATCTCTATCAAGGAAATCACCAGCCGACAGAAGAAGCGGTGGGAAACCAAGTTTGTGAACGCGAATTGTCTTTCTCGACGAGGAAAGAACGAATTCATTTGGGTTCGTTCTCTTCGACTTAGCTTTACCTGTAAAAGTTTAAATGCATGCGTCGAGTCAGGAGGATCAACCTGAATTTTTTTTTTATTTTACCGGAAAGTTCATTTATCATTTTTTTACTTCCAGTCCCTTTTAAACTTAGAAGGTCTTGATCACTGTTCATGTGAGTAACTCAGTATTCCTTTTGTTCTACCAAAAAAAAAGGTCGGAATGGGAAGAAACACATCTTAAAACATCCAAGGACATATTAGAACATGACGTTTCTTCCATGGATGTTTCATAGTTTTATTCAAACAGTGGTGGACTTCTCCCCACATGTTTTTTATTCCTCGACGTCAAGCGATAATCAAAAGCGAAAAAAGCGTCAGAAAGAATCAACAAGAAGACACCGGTGTCAAAGATTCATTGCGAAGATCCGAGGATTGAGGTCATTAGATCATACGAGTTCATCAAAGTTGAGATCGTTACCCCAAAAGGAGTCGGTCGATATTGGTCGCGGGGAACATCGTGGAAGGGATCCCTTAACTTTACATCGACAGATGAGAGCAATCACTGTTCGTGTGCAATGAATCGTGATTTGTTCAGGTATCCATCCCCTGAGTAATTAATTAATGTGACTCGAAAGTAAAGAGAGTATCATGAAAGCCTTTCGATTTGCACGTTGTGCTGACTCTTCGATTTTATGTGGCGTCGATTCCTGGAAATGGAATGGCGCAAGCCATTGCCCATTTGCGTCGCTCATTACATTCCTAGGAGGAAAAACGGAGTAGTTGTACGAAGATAGTTACTTGATATTGTCGGATTTCCAGGAGTGATCGGTGTCATCGACGACTGTCGTACTCGAATAGAATGCTCAGACAACTTTAATCGATCGCAAATGCTTCTACTAATATTTCATCGATGTCCAAGCAGTGCGCGATGCGGAAGGGATTATTACTGGATTTGTCACAATTGTCACACGTGACCAGGATCCACACGCAATTCTCGAATACCCTCATTTTGCAATCGTACACAAATGANAACCACAGTCAGTCCGAGCTAGCTCAGTACTGAGAGGGTTGAGAGCCAGACAGAAGAGTAGAGGAGATAGCGTGTCTCCCTGGAAGATCCCGCGTTGGATGGAAATCTCGCGTGTTGTCAGAGTGGAGTCCTGTCCCTTGAGGGACATGACCGTCTTCCAGCGAGGCATGGTCTGTTCGAGGAAATTGACCACCACAGGGTTGATATTGTACATCCTGAGGCACTCGATGATCCATGAATGGGGCACCGAGTCGTATGCCTTCTGGTAGTCGATCCATGCCATCGAGAGATTCTTCTTCCTGGTTCTGACATCATCCATGACCATACGGTTGAGTAAGAGCTGTTCCTTGCAGCCGTATGATACTTTACGACAACCCTTTTGCTCTTCCGACATGATGTTGTTGTCATTGATGTGTCGTTCGATTCGTGCTGCTAGGATGGAAGACAGCACTTTGTAGACGGTTGGCAGGCAAGTGATAGGTAATAGGCCCGTAATTCTTAGGTAGTTGGGTCTCGGCGTTTTTTGGCAGTAGGTAGGTGACTCCTGCTGTGAGCCAATCCGGCATCTCCGAGGGGTCTGTCACTGCTTTCTGCATTTCTCTGGCGAGTTGTTCATGTAGCGATGTTAATTGCTTCAGCCAGAAGTACTGAAGACGGTCGTGCCCGGGGCTCTTCCAGTTCGCTGTTTGTGTGAGTTCTTTCTGCAGATCAGATGTTGATGTCTATCTATATATATCTGGATGAGATCGCCCCTCCTTAACCTTCGTTCGAGCGAGTACAGTCCCAACACTTCTAAACACTGCTCGTATGAAAGTCCCCTGACCTACTACTTACTTAGTTGTAGGCCTTACTAGCCATCTGGGAGTCGGCACTCGATGCGCTGTCAAAGGACGAAAGGGCCACCCTCCCAGGCATTCCTGATAACTTTCATCTTCTTGACGCTCATGAGCCCCCTCGAGAGCTCCCCTAGTCGTTCCTCAACTCGACTAACTGCAGATTTGGTATACTTCTCCCTCACTGGCCCCACCATCCCATTCCCCGCAACAAATGCATCTTCACATTCTAGGCATGTCACTGAATAGTATCGATCCCTATTGACGCGTTAGCTGCTTAAGCTTATACTTTGCAATACTTCACGCTAGTTGTGATCCGGTCTTTTAGTCCATCACCCATTTGGTTTCCATGTAGCCACAAGTGCTGAGTGTTGCAGTGGGGGACGTGAAGGGTGGGTGCATCTCGCTTTGCCTCAGTGCACGTCCGATTCCCAAATTCGACTTGATTAACTGCAGAGGATGAGGTATCTCTGACAAGGAAATCATCAGCCGACAGAAGAAGCGGTGGGAAACCAGGTTTGTGAACGCGAATTGTCTTTCTCGACGAGGAAAGAACGAATTCATTTTGGTTCGTTCTCTTCGACTTAGCTGTACCTGTAAAAGTTTAAATGCATGTGTCGAGTCAGGAGGTTCAACCTGAATCTTTTTTTTATTTTACCGGAAAGTTCATTTATCATTTTTCTACTTCCAATCCCCTTTAAACTTAGAAGGTCTTGATCACTGTCAAGTGTTCATGGGAGTAACTCAGTATTCCTTTTGTTCTACCAAAAAAATGGTTGGAATAGGAAGAAACACATCTTAAAACATGGATGCGGGATATGAAAGGTGTTCCTAATAACAACAGCTGTCGCTGCTAGGACTCAAATGACAGCCGGGGACTGTTGCGGCAGTTTTCCGTATGGGGCCGGCGATTTTCATCCTGATGAAGCAAACATTTTGTGATATCATACTGTATGATTTTATATATGCTTCATATGCTTCAAATGCTTCATATGCTTCAAATGCTTCATATGCTTCATATATATGCTTCAAAGAGTTGCTTCATATGTGCCTAAAAGCTTGCTAAAATCAAAGCACTGCAGCCTGATTTACAGCACGTTTAAGTCAATAGCTTTTTTTTCAGCCAACGTGTGTTCTGAGTAATTACGATCCTGGATTATTTAACCATACCGTACAGTAAATCTGAAATAATTCAAGTCAAAGCACGTTTTAAAACTGCCTCTCCCACTATAACATCATCCACTTCCTCCTTTCTGCTTCGACCGTGGATGTCTTAACAAAGCACGCGGCACCTCTTCTTTTCTCAGTGATTTTAAGGCGTTGTTGGCTACCCTCCCTGAAAAAGGAGCTAGGGCCTAAGGCGTTCAAATTAATCCGCAATATTTCCCAACTCTTCATGAAAAACATCCACCCTTCGGTTATTTGGAACATCGTAGATGACCTTCTTCACGGAAATCCACATGCTGGAGACGTATATGTCCACATATGTCCACATATGTCCAAATTCGCATTGGGGCGTTAAAGAACAGACAAGGTTCAACTTACATTTCCAGACCCGTACTTGGTAAGAAGGTTCATTACAAACAAGAAGAGACTTGGAATTCCCCTCATATCGATGCACTGGTACCTCGACTGGTTTCCGGGCCTTGAAATGGAGACGGTAGTTATTCAGGTTGAGGGAACAGGTGGCTTTGTGGTGTTTCCACATTTAAGTTTTACCTGAATTAACATCTTACCTGATAAAAATTAGGATATGAAAAATATAGAAATATATGCAATAAGCAAATGTAAAAGTGCTCAAGTCCTTTAGTCGAATAGTTGCTAAGAAAGGTGGAACTTGGATTCAGTCGTGTTTCAAACCTCGACCTACCTCGACCGGTTTCCGGGCGTGAAATGGTAACGGTAGTTATACAGTTTGAGAGAAACAGGTTGAGAATCGCTGCTCCGTGGGGATTCCACTTTTATGTTTTACCTGAGAAAAATTTGGATATGAAAATATATCAAAATAAATATTCAATACTTCTACCAGGCGTTTGTATTCAGGACATTTTGAAAGAATTTCTTTTATTCAGGGAAATGAAAATACATGAAAGGTGAAAATGGCTATTGATTTCCTGAAAAATTCAAGATTGAAATGTATGCCTTTCGGGTATATTTTTTCAGGGTGACATTTCCAAGGTAGTTTTTCTTCCTTGAAAGAGTGGGAGTCAAATCGAAATTTGTTTTCCCTCAAGGAGACGTATCGACTTGAGATTGGTCAGTACGCATCGAGCGCGTCGATTTCGGGCCAGAATTCCTCCGTCTGATGAGTAAAATTTTGCTCTTAGCGAGACGGTGGATTGGCAAAGAATTTTGCAAGAATTTCCTATTAAGGAAATCAGGCCTATCGTTTGAAGACGGCTTCACAAGATGATTCCTGATATTCATCAGATGGTTCATCTGATAGGAAGAGAAGGAGCTGGAAACGAAAACAAGAAAGAACTGAATGCAATTGCGATCGAGTAGATGCCATTTTACCCCAAGTTGATATTTCTATGACGCAGAATTCTCGTCTGCCAATTTGTCGACGTCCTGACGAGTAAGAAATTTGCTCAACGGTTTATGCAGTGCAGAGGAAAGAAACGCCTTTGAAAACATTTGTCAGCGCCGAGTTGCGAGCGAAAAATAAATCATTTCAGCCGCTTTCGTGAAATCGCTCTCGTGCGGAAAGAGTGAGCAAGCATCGCGCAAAAATTACACGATGCTCCAATGATGCATAGATGCGCCGACGATGGAGAATTTGATGAGGTAGCTGCCGTTTCAAAGGCGTCAAACATTTTGAGGAGGTCGCGTTTCATTATTGCCTCAACTTTCGTGCTGTGAAGTGCGTTTCTATGGCGTGAGTAATGGGAAAAAAACCGGTCCGATAGTTCTGCCAGCGACCGCAGCTCCATCACTCCCTCTCTCATTATTCTGTCCTTGATCTTGACATCCTTTGTGTACATCCTTCCGTGGGCTGTGTCTTTTTTTTGTGGGCTGTGTCGTGCCTCAACGCGAAATTCTCGATGATGTCTTTGGTCAGCTAGGTTCATGTCGGCCGTAGAATCAATTTTACTTCGAGGAAAACGGCACCGCGCCATATTTCAGGATGGTTTTAATGAAGCATTACCTGGAAAGATATATGAAATGACAGAGGGAATGCTACACAATTAAATGAGTCGAACGTCTTGTGGCAAACACAAAAGAGGAATGCGAAAAATGAACACGAAATCCGCACTCACGCTCAGGAAGATAAGTCGATTTCACAGCGTTCAGACGGCATCGGCATCGCCACGCATTTTAATTGGGCCAGTCGGTGTCGAAGAGGATCACTTGTACACCTTATGTTACTGGAGCAGATTATTTGAACTCCGATGCTTTCCAGCTCAGCATCCGTGTCCGTGAATCTGCATAACGCTCTCTGTAAGGAAGAGGAAACGAGCTGGCGAAGCCTGAAGGCTTCGATTTTCTGAAACGCACGCGCAGTCGCACGCGCACACGCACACTCGTGTCAAGGTCACTTTCGTGGAAGATCGCATTCATTGATCTCCTCTTTTTCCCCCAAAAATGCGCGTGATTATTTACTCGAACACCGACACTTGGGTGGAATTCAAGTCGAACGCGAGGTTGATCGATTGTGTTTGAGAGGCATGTGGAGCCCGTTTCGAAAGTCCCCCATCCCCCCATCATTTCCACAGGCTCTGGCGCGGGGTCGACTTTTCTTGTAGTGAGGGAGACCTTCGCGCAGTGAATTGGTGAACGAAGGGGGCCTTGCGTCTTGATTTACGCTAGGATTGTATTTAAAAAATTGTGCCGTTTTGCAGTGTGCAGAAAAGTTATTTGCCTTCCCAATCCTGCGGTTTATATGAGGCTCATGGACTTCAATTTTCACCTTTTCCTTTTCAGTCTACACCGACGACGTGGAAATTTCCTGAAGTATCCGATCACTTCTCCTTCTATTAATTTTTCCAACTCAAGAATGAAATCGTGCCGATGCCAATTGCTAATTTCTGTGGATTCTCTAAGAGGAAAATGCATCACATTTCGCGCTTCGGGGCATCTTTTCTCTTGTACGACACTGCGATTGCGAGCTCATGTTCATCATCTTTCCACGCATAATTGGGATAAATATTTCCTGGATCATCATTCGGTGCCATTCCCGATTGATTTAAGAGACTCTTTTAAACTTAGAAAGTCCTCTCCTTGCCTGATTAAAGCTTGTGAAACCGCATCATATTGTTGACAATTCAGCAGGAACAGCACAAGGTGAATGACGTGGACGGAGGATGTAGAAAATATATGGAAAGAGCCGCCGAATGGAAGTCTTGGTATGAATCTATTCGCCTAGGTGTCACGCGTGAACTGTGACCCTTGACCCCAGTCAGGAGGTTCTCATTTTGACAAGTTGAATGCAATTAGTACTCTGCCACCCCTCTCTATATTTCGTACTGTTGACTAGAGACTAAGGGCCGATTGCATGAACGATGTTCATTTTAGACATTGATTATCGATAGTCATTGTTTAAACATTGCCTACGAAAACATCGTTTAACCGCAGTCTACTTTCGATTGCGTGAACGATCCCTAAGCCATATTTTCATAGCCGATGGTTAGACGATGGCTAAACACCCTTCATGGTACATATAGCACGTTCTGACTCCTCGGTTGTCGCGTGATACACTTCGGACTCCACAAAAAACGAGCGAATTAAGTGAAAAAGGAGAACCCTTCCTCAGATTATTATGTACATCTCGCAGAGCTTGTAAAGGAAAATCTCACGATAGAGAGAGAGACAGAATGCGCTTTCCTTGCACAACAAATAATCATGCCTGGAAACTGGTGAGTTCTCCTCTGACCTTACTCTGTATTTCGATATATCAGAGGTAAAGCGACGGATTCGTTTTGGACACACGGAGAAGTAGGAAATGTGAAAAATAGGAGTATCATTTGTGTACGATTGCAATATGAGGATATTCGAGAATTGCGTGTGGATTCTGGTCACGTGATGACAAATTCGGCAATAATCCCTTCCGCATCACGCACTGTTTGGACATCGATGAAATAGAAGCATTTGCGATTGATTAAAGTTGTCTGGGCATTCTATTCGAGTGCGACAGTCGTCGATGACACCGATCACTCCTGGAAATCCGACAATATCAAATAATTATCTTCGTACAACTACTCCGTTTTTCCTCCTAGGAATGTAATGAGTGATGCAAATGGGCAATGGCTTGCGCCATTCCATTTCTAGGAATCGACGCCACATAATAAATCGAAGGGTCAGCACAACATGCAAATCGAAAGGCGTTCATGATACTCTCTTTACTTTCGAGTCATATTAATTAATTACTCAGGGGATGGATACTTGAACAAATCACGATTCATTGCACACGAACAGGGATTGCTCTTATCTGTCGATGTAAATTCAAGGGATCCCTTCCACGATCTTCGTTCCTTTCGAGTTCAGCGCGAAGCAGGTTGACGTCATACCCTGATCCCTTTCCAAATAGGTATCTCAAGCGGAAGTTCTAATCAACATATTCTTCAAGGGGATTATGCCCAGAACCTATGTTTATTCCCCCCAACGCGACGACGAGAGCACATCTCCGTTATCGAGCGGATCCATAAACAGAATCCATTGTGCCTCACCAGTACACTGCAACACAATACTCATCGAGATGGTACACGAACGCTGGCATGAATATCGGCAAAACATACCCCATCCCTTGTCTGGAAACGACACCTTTTTCAGCTTCTGTTAGACATCGGTTAGACGATGGTTAAAGGAAGATAGCGTTCAAGCAATCCATTTTTGGCCTTAGACATCGGTTAACTGATGACTTTCGGAAAACGCCGGGAAAACATGGTTCATGCAATCCGCCCTTTGTTTCTGAAAACTCGATATAATAGCTGCCACACTCCCATGCGGAATGGGAACGGGAAAGTTGAAATGAAATTGGAATCATGTTTGCGCCCCATGTGAGAAAATTCTCAAAGGAAATGAGATATGAGGGCTGCCTAACATCGACAGAGAATTCCATGAAATGTCATGAGTTCCGGGAAATCGATGAATTCGGAGAATTCATAGGCCACTAGGAAAAATATGGAGAAATTCCCGACTAGTAGAAATCGGACAATTCCGGGGAAAAGAATTATCAGCCTGGTATTTCTGCTGATGTTATCTGTACGAAGAAAAGTAGAAACGTACTTGGAGAGGTACAAATGTGAGACGTAATTATAGGGTAACTAAAAAAAAAACATGCCTACCTCAACGAGCTGTTAATCAGGCTGCAGTGTCTTAATTTGAGTAAGCTTATAGGCATACATGAAAGAACTCTTTTGCAGCAGATATAAAATTGGAAGGTATGATATCACAAATTATGTGCTTAATCAGGATGAAAATGGCCGTCTGTATTTCGAAAACTGCTGCAATAGTACCTGGCTGTTGTTAGATTTGAAGCAATGACAGCTGTTGTTAATAAGACCAATTTTATTTCCTGTATCAATGTTTTAATGTGTTTCTCCCTTCTCCTAAATATTTTTTATTACTTTAAAAAAGCCAAGCCAAGCTACTCGCATGAAGACTTATCAGTGATCAAGACCTTGAGAGTTTAAAGTGATTTATTAGTGATTAACAAGTGATTATGTCCACTAATATTTCTCAAGCTTTTCTTCTGCAATATCGCATTTTGATTATATTTATTGTACATGCAGTACTCATCCATAATAGTTACTAGATTTTTCTAGCTTGTACCTGATGCAGTACTAATTATTCTAATTATTCTGTCTTACTTTTTTAATATTTATTTTATCCCTCTTCTGTCCCATGAAAAATGTTACTAAAGGAAGGAAAGCTTAACAGTAGGAAGTAAGCGTAGTGTCAGTAATTGCCATTCAAAGGTATTGACTTCGAAGTCGTTGGATGCTTACATCCATCTAGGTTCATGCAGCATGGCCATGGTTTGTTTCCTTCTAGATATTGCAAAATAAAGTTGCCTCAGCATTGCCATGGAAGGATGCTGAGTAGGAAAATCCCTTCAGTACAAGATATATTGCTAAATTCAGATGTGAGTTTCTCTTTCCTTCTAGAGAGATGCTATAGTACGTTTAGTTTATGTAAACACAACGTCAATTTCGTCTGAGTGGCATAAAATGGACATAATGGACAAGATATGAAGATCATGCATGACATTCAAATGCTGCTTGGGTTGCATTCCTGATGAAGTATCAGGTTTTCCTACCATCATTCCACTTTTCATTTTGCAATTCCCAAATATATTTGTGGAAAGCATGGAATTAGTATATTTTCTATTGCAATATATGCCTCAGGGAATCATTAAATGTTGAAGTTAAGTTTGGGATTGCAGCAGTGCGTGGGAATAGAAGAGTAGAATGCCCAATTCCACGAATACCATACCTTCTCTATCTTCTATAGAAGAAAGTACCTCTAAATTTCTGCTCCTACTCCCATGGTTCTGCGTTGGGTGCGGAAGGTGGGAGCAATAAGTTATCTTGTTACTCTTGAGTACTAGTGAAAATGGGTATTGGTGTACTTGTCCGAGTACCCTCGAGTTCCAAAGTTAGAGTCGAACTCGGTTATAACGACCTCGGTTATAACGAAACCTAAGTTATGACGACAAAAGCGTCTGGCCCCGACGTAGAGCCCATAAGGCACGTTACATTTTACCTCGGTTATAGCGAACTCGGTTATAAGGAAGCTTCTGTTATAACGAAGTCCATTCAAGGTCCCACTGACGAAATCGACAACGTTCGTGCCCCTAATCCGTCATTCTTAACTGAAATTTCCGTCATCGGAAAAGTCAGCGTCGGCGAGTCATTACTTATTTCCTGGATTCGGTTCATGTGGGCGTGGCTGGAGCAATGTCAGTGAGGGATAATTCCCAGCAGCTAAGATCACCTCATCTTCAGTCGCCATTTGCATTTCTCGTTGACAGCATTGCCAATGGTAAACGAAAAATGCAAGCCTTCACGATTGAAAGGAAAGTGTGCTCGATTAGTTTAATAAAAAGAGCTCAGAATATCCCTAACGTCGCTCGCGAACTTGGACACATGTTCATCTGTTTCCACAATTTGGGAAAATCGTGACAGCTGCATCTGTGCTCAAGAGAACGTGTCACAAAACAAGAAACTTCCTAGATCTGTCGAGATGACATCGACGAAGCCTTGCTAAAGTTCAAGGACCAAAGAAGCGCGAACATCACGATTAGTGGGTCAGTCTTGAAACTGAAGCTAGTGCAGTATGACCAGTGTAAACTACAGTTGTAACGTTATACTAGCATCAATTTTGAAAAGAGGAAAACGGAGTGCCAATAAAGGCAACCTCGGTTATAACGAACCTCGGTTATAACGACGGTTTTTACCTGGTCCCTTCGATGACGTTATAACCGAGTTCGACTGTATTTAAAAGAATGGGAGAAGTGTAGTGATATTAATTCCATTCAAAAATAAAAGCTCACGTAAATACACATGAATATTATTGGGAAATTGACATCAATTTTTTATTTTATTAATATAAACATGCTGATTCGGATGTTAACCGGAATGTCAATTTAGCGTAAAATTTACGTAAATTTCATATCACTGTTTGCGTATGACAGAGATGCAACCAAACATTTTGACAATATCTAGGTGAAGGTTGGCGTGAAGGCGATATAAAATGGACAAACAATTAACGTTAATTTTACGCAATATTGACACAAACATGCTGCTTGGGGTGAAGGGGATGAGGAAAAGTTAATGGACCCTACTGCGCCTATTGATCGGGTTTTTATTATTCTCTCGAAATCCATGTACGGTCCCCGAAGACTCAGGGAGGGTAGAAATCAGCATCTCCAAATACCATCCCAACCATGGAAGTTGACCAAATTGGTCTGTCGTCACCAAGTTCCAATTTCCTCTTCTTCGACATGACGTCCTGCTTGCGTTTACTGCTCGATGAAAATTTGTTTTCCATCTGTCCGTAGTTCCAAAAGGGAACATGGCGGTTAGGGTGACGAATGCATAAACTCAATTTAACTGTATTTTGAAAAGCAATTTAAACTTCCAACTCCTTCACTGGTATGGAGTTCTACGACCGGTCGGTTGAACTGGAAGAAAACATCAGAAAATGAAGCTCGATCGAATTTCATTAGTATCATCAAAATTTCTTTTCCAGTTCGTTTCCATTTCGTTTCTGTTTCGTTATAGCATCAATTTCCGTTCCTGTTTCGTTTCTCGTTTCGTTTCCGTTTCGTCACCCAGCTCTGGTTAGTGTAACAATCTCGAATCGAAATTAATGGGTTTCCGAGGTACGAATCATTGAAAACAAAGAAGGTTGAATGGCAAATGACGAGAGTCATGCAACATGGGAGGGAAGAACTACGCAGTGGTTCTTTAAAGGAAAATTGCTTGTGTCTTGGTCATCCAAACAGCTGAAATTCCTTTTCTCCAGACTTTGGTTCGTAGTGGGCTCCTTGCAGATCTATCGACGACATCCTTCTGGTGCATAACAGTTGGAAGTGATTTGGTGTGAGGAAGCCCATTCTGAGATCTGGCTGATGATATTAAGCATTTCCATTTTGCAATATTGCGGAAAGGATCACAAATGAAAAGAAACGAAATTGATGACCTAATTCTAAAATAATAGAAATAGAAACCTAACAGAAACGAAATACATAGGGGTTGCGAAGAAACGAAACGAAATCAATTTCTTTACCTAGCCCTGGCCCTGGCGAAGACATTTGAAAAGGAGTAGAGGAAAGACTAATATGAATACAGTGAAAACTCTTTAACTCGAACTTTTAGAGATCAGGCCAATCGTTTTGAGTTATCTGAAGTTCGAGTTATCAGGAATCGCCCCCTCCCAAAAAAACTCACGTTTAGGACATAACCTAACATAATGGGGATAGGGGACAGAATGGCTCGGCGTGAGAGCGATAGTTAGACAGAGTGAATGCTGGAGGTTGCTTTTTTATAGCCGAAGCTTTTCGGCTTTAATCCTCAGGTTTAATCCTCTCTACAGGCGTCTGTGTGGGAGGAGGGAGAAGCAGCAAAAAAAAAGAAACAGAAGAGCATCCTCCCGAAAGAGTTGCTGTCATTCATCCTATTCAAAAATCGAAAAGTCCCAAGATAATTTTTCCCCCATCTCACCCTGAATTCCAGCAATCCGTGAGAAAATCGTCTGGAGTGAAAATTTCATTCCAGATATCCGGAAATTCGAGATAAGCGAATCCAAGTCAAACGGAGCATTTAACGTGGTGTCCTACGGGGTTCCGCCGGGACCAAGTATTGAACTTCGAGATAAGCGGAATTTCGACTTATCAGGATTCGAGTTAACGAGTTTTCACTGTAAATAATTTTAGTACGTGGTGTTGTCAGCAGTGGTGTAAGCATGCGGCTATTGTAAGACAAAAAATATTGCTTGACATTTTTTCCATGAATGTGATTTAGATTTCCAAGAATTAACGGGAAATTCCCTTGGTATATCCTGCAGGTGTCAATAGTCCCACCAACGTCCAGTGGCTCTTTCATATTAATTCTCCACGGCACGTGTCCTGGCATCTACAAATGTAGCAACAACATCATCTGCATTCTCAGTTCGCCCTTCGGAGCGTCGTGACTCCTCCATCTGCTCCAGGGTTCATTGATAGGTATCATGCCAACAGTGAGTCATGGTCACTTCGTTTTCGGATCCTGGAGAAGATTGAAATGAATTCTAAACTGACTTATTGAGTCAAGTTCAGAGAAGTTAGAAAACTGAAACTTTGTACACATGTACCTTTTGAGATGCAGAGTTCAGAAAAATTCCGACTTTGGAGGTACGTGACCTAGGGGCACCCATTTTGGAGAGAGATGTTTTCAATGATATATATAAAATATTTGCTTCTGTCAAACGGAGAGACATGGGAAGCTGAAACTTGGCATGGACTTGCCAACTGATACACAAATTTCAGGAAAAATGTCATGTTTCAGATGCATGCCCCGAGGTCATACTTTTGGGGGGGTGAATTTTAAAATTTTTTTGTTCTTGCGAATTGGCTGAAGATAAAAAGGTGAAACTTGATACATAAATACCTTTTGAGAATATGGATTCAGAAAAATTCAGGCTTAGGAGGTAAATGCCCTGGGGCCTCAAACTTCAGGGGAGATATTTTCAAATATATATATTTTTGCTACAGTCAAACGGATAAACATGGAAAGCTGAAACGTGACATGGACGGACCTACTGAGACTGAGTTCAAGAAAAAGTTTTGGATAGATGCCCTGGAGGCATATTTCTTTCTAAAAGGAGCTTTTCCGGAAACTTTTCTGACTCAATGAAGGAGAGAAATAAAGATGTTGAATCTTGGAACAGAAGTACCTGTTCGATTGCTGAGTATATGTCCTACTTTTCAAATATAACCCATTAGGGTAGAATATGAAGAGATTTGAAGTTTGGCACACAAGAAACAATGTGAGTAATTATTCCGATGAAAATATCGTTTTGTTGTCTCTCGATACACATTCCAATGGGCACATACTTTTAATAAGTTTTTTGCCACTTTGAAAATAAATTATTGAATGAATCACTCACCTGGACAATGGAGCGCCAAAGGTGCGACCATAGCGATTTTTTTTTCCCGTCGGGCAAACAAACTCGCTAGTTACAGATATACGAGTATATGCGCATGAATGAGTAATTCAGTTTTTGCCCCATTCAATTCTTTCTTGTAGACTTTCTGATCTCTAGCTGTTAAGATGCGCTAAGTCATATGTTGGGATCCCTGATGGTTGCCCCCTTCTACTCTAGGTGTTTTTTCACAAAATCACGATGAGGATGACGGTTGCGATGCTTTTCATCGCCCAATGCCATGGGCAGGGCCTCACACCCATTTGGTGCCATTTTGAGGATGCCAGAGAAGGCGAGACAGTGAGGAGGAGTTTCGTGATCCATTGAATCAAAAAAAGGATCTACAGGAGGAGGTTGCTCATATAAATATAGGAAAGCTCATCTGTCCCTTTTGAAAATCCCACATCCATTCAACACCTGTTGGTGCAACAAAGTTGATTTGGCTGGGTGCTGAAATCCCACCCTGTTGGAAATCCACATGTTGGAATACCCCCCATTGAAAAAGCCATGTTAGTCTGATCGCTAAAAAAAAAAGCAATGAACGGCATGTGATCTCCATTCCAGTTGAACTCCAGAAACTCAAAATTCCCGTAAGAGCTCCAGGCCCTGTGCCTTCCGTTATTCTACGATTTTGGAACCGTATGAATGCAGCAAATACATATAATGCATTAAAATATATATAATGAAAGAAAGCAATATTCTTACCTCAATATAGAATTTTAGGCGATGTCTCTGCTTCATGAAATGAAGGACTCCTGTGTCTCCAGACAACGTTCAGCTAGATGTCTTGATTTTCTCAAAAGCTAAATCAGCATGAAAGTGTTCAAAGGGCACAAGAGGGTCGCTTCTTGTGAAAGTAACTTCGAACACTGGGTTCTCTGTTGAATTGATTTGTGCGGCTCCATTTCATTTAGACTTTCCCACGGTTTAATTTTTACAAACGGTCAGAACGCGTGTCTCAACACACGCTGATGTATTCAGAGGGGGAAAAGGCACTTGAATTAAATCTCGCACAGAGCAACAATCAATTCGTTTGGCCTAAACAGTCAATAATGTGTGGAAGCCAATTTGATTGCGTCGACATTCCTCCGACATCATCTTCAGTCAATAAACCGATGATGATTCTTGGTTAAGCAAGAGCAATACATACCTCGAGTGGAGAACTACATATAATCCTATAATATCTGGGAGACTGCCTCAGGACATGGTTTGGCATGGATCAGTGTCACATTAAAATAACACGAGGGAGCGAATTAATATGACGCGAATATTATGTAGCACCGTAGGACCCGTTCTTTTCTAAATTTAAAATAATTGCCTTTAGTATCTTCGTCACATTGCACACTGCTTACGCAATATTACCCGAGAGATGGAAATAAATTCCTTTTAATTGAAGTGCAGGTGCAAATTGTTTTTTCATTCCAACCCCAGCGCCTATCCCAACCTGCCTGTCTGTAATACACTTCCAACACCCAGCCTCCCCGCTCCCCTCCCACACTATCCACCCTCGTGCTACCACCCTTCCAACCTCCTAGCGACACCCTCCAACACCTTTACCACACCCCTGCCAACGCCGTTTCAGCACCCTCCAACACTGTTTCAACACCCTTCCACACCCGATCAAATCGTGCTGAATGGTGTGGGATTTTCATAAGGGGTGGGTTCCTGTAGGCTCATGTATCACAGCGATAAGAAACCTACATTAAATCCAATTCGATAGAGATACTGATTCCAGTACGCCTTGCGCGGATCTACCTGTGGATTAGACATTTTCTCTTAATTCGTTTAATCTTCTGCTACAATTGAGGCATAATGGGGGTTTTCCTTTGCAGGTGTCCATTTGGTAAAGCAGTCGCCGGTATGTGTGCATCTGTCAATGGTCCCGCTTGTACAACTGAGGACTACACGATGCTCATTTGTGCATATCCCAAATAATCCTTCACTTAATTGCAGAATCACCATGGAAAGCGAACGGAAATAAAAAAATGTTCTTTAGAACGACACCTCTGATTATCACCCACTCTGTCTGATGATGATGATCCACCCCACTTTCTTGGATCAACCGAAGAGGTACCTTCCACGATCACGTTTGGATTCAAGGCAATGTACAGGGTGGCCCCCCCCCCCAAAAAAAAAAAAAAACTGCACCAATTTTGATCGACAATAATAAATGAACATTTTTTCCTGTTCGAAACGGGAATTGAAAGGTCTATTAATCCTCTTTCCATCCCCATATTATTTGTCAAAATTCCTTCAATAAAACTGGAGCAATTGCAATTTAAGTGCAAGCACTCAAAAAAGTGGATGAACAAGAAATTCTGTTAACCCTCTCTGTATGCAGCATCCTTTGGCATCCTTTCTGGGATTTTCCGTTGCATGATTACAACTGCCGTGTCTTTCAAATTTCATCTGATGAAAGTGCATTTAAAAAATTTCATTCTAGTCATTTTCATGTTTGTTATTCAAACGATTATTGATCCAAAACCGATTTTGCGAGCGTGCCGCCGTTGTCTCGCTGGTCATATATTATCAATTGCTCTCATACTGAGTTGCAGCAGTCAGGCGTGTTCATCTTCAGAGTAAATGTGTCGTTTTTTCTTCGTTTGAACTTGAATTATTCTCTTTGGTCTTCAAGTTTAAATTTTATTCTCGAAAATTTGATTTGAGATTTTTGTACCCTTCAAAATGGTCTTGAGCGAGAGTGACAAGTGTTTGATAAATGCTGCGCCAGGAAAAGAATTACTCATTGAATCAAATCCTCACGGAGTTTCCAGATCGCCAATGGAAGAAAATCCCAGTTGCGGATTTTTTGAAAAAACTTCAAGATTATGGAAGTGGAAAACGTCGTCCGGGCAGTGGGCGTCCAAAAACTGCTCGTACACAAAAAAAAACGTTTAGACTGTCGGTTCACTGATTTGCAGCCAAGAAGGCAAACCAGGAACCACTTTAAGTGTGCGGCGTATTTAAAAAGAAACAGGCATTCCGCGGTCTTCGGTTCAACGCATAACAAAGAAGGACTTGAGCTTAAAAACTTTCAAGGGAGTGACTGTACCGAACTGACGCTTGAAACTAGGCAGAAGCGACCGAAGCAAAAAACTTCTGATCCGTTTTCGAACCAATTCTGCTGTCAGCAAAATTTGGTTTTCGGATGAAAAAAATGTTTACCTTGGAGCGCCCACGCAACACTCAAAATGACCGTTTTTACGCAAATGTGCAACAACAAAAAAGTCGAGTCTTCGCGACTCTTGAGGGAAAGGCCACACTTTTCCGATTCGGTTATGGTATCAGTGGCAGTGTCTGCCGAAGGAAAAACTGGAATCCTTTTCATCGAACGTGGGTGAAAATTAACTCTCAAAGCTACTGCGACGAGGTTTTGCCCCAAACACTTCCAGAGATTGAGGACAAAATGTTGGATTACATCTTCATGCAAGATGGTGCACCAGCTCATCTTGCCTCAGAAGACACTTGCACACCTGAGGTCCAACTATGCAGACTTCATTGAGCCCAACTTCCCCCCCCCCCCAAACAGCCCAGACCTGAACCCGGTGGACTACTTCGTCTGGAGGAAAAAGTCTACCGTCTATGAGCGATCATAAAAAAAACGGAAACGGAAAATGGATTGCGGACTGAAGTCCTTCCCTCCCGACCAGACTCTGCTGCTGACAAAACAAACATCGGTAAAACTCCTTCTGGTTCCTCCTTGAAAACATGAAGATGAAGTGCTTTTCATGTCTTCAGGATGCATGACAGCTGATGTGACACCATGAATGACGTCACTCCATATTCCCTTCGAATATTAATTGAAAGAAGGTAGGGATATTAATATGGACATTTTCCTTTTCTTCTCTTGTCATTGAATTACGCGGTCTTTCGCTGTAAGGTTTTGGAGAAGCACGATATGTTTGAAATGCATGCGACATCTGTTTTACCCAAAGGGAATTAATTTCCCTTTGTCCAGAATTTTCCACATCAATCCAGTTCCATTCCACTTTTTGACTTCCTCGAGTTGAGGTTTGCCTTCGATCCATCAGGTGGCTTTCCGACATTATTCCCGTTCTGCAGTTCGGCCATTCTTTTGTTCGGGCTGTTACAAGCGACCCTGTCTATCACGAACTTCAGCAAGTCGTTTTAAAATCATTCAACGGTCGAAAATGTTTTCCCACATCCAACTCACTTTTGTCACAAGCGCCCGGAACGACAAGACTGCAGAAAGATTCTTTTCAGAATTTCTTCAAAGGAAAGAAGATCTAGCCCTCATGCAGATCATGTTTCCTCAAATCCACCATATGTATGGAATCGTTTCATTGGAAATGTACAGGGAGGTCCACATGTCCTGTAGGGTTGTGGTAAAAGTTATGAAAATTTTCACCGGCCATTTATAACTCAAGACCGATTGGTGACATTTGAAGCGGCAACTACAAAAAAACCTTGACCTTGATACACTCAGCCTTGACCTTCATGAGCGCCCAGCACTACCACGCATAATAGCTAGAGTACTAGTGAGAATGAGTGCTGGTGTACTCGTCCGAGTACCTTCGAGTTCCAAAGTTATTTAAAAGAATGGGAGAAGTGTCGTGATATTAATTCCATTCAAAAGTAAAAGATCACGCAAATTCACGTATTCACGCAAATTCATGTATGGAATCGTTTCGTCGGAATGTACAGGGAGGTCCACATGTCCTGTAGGGTTGTGGTAAAAGTTATGAAAATTTTCACCGGCCATCTATAACTCAAGACCGATTGGTGACATTTGACGCGGCAACTACAAAAAAAAAACCTTGACCTTGATACACTGAGCCTTGACCTTCATGAGCGCCCAGCACTACCACGCATAATAGCTATATATTTATGATATCTTGCCCTTCTTTCACCGGCTCCCGAAACCGTACGGGACTTATGGGCCTCCTCGTAATTGTCTCATTTTCCCCAAAATCACACTCTCGCAATTTGGAGTCGTTCTTTATTCGTTTCGCGCGACGAAGAGGTTACGGGTGCAAAGTTCCCTAGCGGAAAAGATACTTTATTTACGGGATGCAGTTGGAACTCGGAAAGGAACCAGATGCCTTTCCGAGACGAGAACACTATTTCGGCGATCGAGGATGCCAAAAAAATCGGTCTTCCCTCGTGTCGAAGACGCCCCGGGGACGCAAGGATTTCATTCGGCAAAATGGCAAGTAGCAGAAAGAAGTACATTTTTGCGCTTCTTCCGGGATGAAACCGCAAGGGAATAATTCTGCCGATTCATGCAACACAAAAGGCATACTTTTGGAATCCACTTCGTCCTGACTTTGCAGTTTGGGGAATCGCGAAATCTTTCCTGTCTCTCCCTTGGAAGTTCCCCCGTCGATCGCATGAACGTTCGCATACAGGAAACAAAACTGGACATATTTTTCTGTTGCATGTACTTGAGAGAATGATTTTAAAATTTGATTTTAAAATACGTAAACAGATCTTTCTCGAGTGGATCTAAGAATAACTTTTCCCTTTCATCGTATGGAATCCCCCGATCCCCGATCCCGTGCCCCGATCCCAAGGAATCCGATTTAACTCGGAACTCGTTTTTCTCCTTCGATCGAGTCTCGATGCCGCAGCCTCGACGGGCCGATGTATCGGCGGAGCCGGCTGGTTTATCACTCATCGCTTCCCTCCGAATTACGTACAGCACTTTGACTTGCTGAGAGACTCGCTCGGTTTCGGAGCTACACCACCGTGACAAGTCGAAAGGAAGTTTAGCAAGAAGCAAATCGTGTCGGAACAGTCGATAGCAAATTTTTTAGTTTCGTCCGTATTCGCATGGATTATCGCAGTTGAGAAAAATCACTAAAAAAAAAAAAGGAATATTCGGCTGAAGCGAGCCAACAAGGCGATGCATGGGGAAAAGCTCATGTTCTCATCGCCACATTGATATGGCACGAAAATTCTTCTTTCTTTCGAAATTGCACATACCATTGCCAATCCATCGCTCGCATCCACACCCCGATACTTGCCCCGCCCTCCTCCGTCGGCGCCGACGTTTTCCCCCGGAGCAGACGTGCCGCACGAGGTGGACGTGGAGCACCGCCGCCGCTACGGGAAGACGTGGGGGGAGTGCGAGGGCCGACGCCCTGTGCTTTTCACCGCCGACACGGAGCTCATCAGACTCGTCACCGTCGAGGCGTTCTCCAACTTCGTCGACCGACGGCAATTCCATCTGAAACAGGAGCTTCTTCATCGTTCCCTCGACAAGCTGAAGGCAATGTCCCTCTTCGTTTCGCTTTCATTCTTTTTTTGACATTCGTTTCGTTTCTATTAATAACATCGATTTTCTGTTAATATAAGAAAAGTGCATTTTTAACAAAGGATGCCGGTCGCACTGTTGGAAAATCGCAANAAAACGAAAATATGAAGATGAAGTGCTTTTCATGTCTTCAGGATGCATGACAGCTGATGTGACACCATGAATGACGTCACTCCATATTCCCTTCGAATATTAATTGAAAGAAGGTAGGGATATTAATATGGACATTTTCCTTTTCTTCTCTTGTCATTGAATTACGCGGTCTTTCGCTGTAAGGTTTTGGAGAAGCACGATATGTTTGAAATGCATGCGACATCTGTTTTACCCAAAGGGAATTAATTTCCCTTTGTCCAGAATTTTCCACATTAATCCAGTTCCATTCCACTTTTTGCCTTCCTCGAGTTGAGGTTTGCCTTCGATCCATCAGGTGGCTTTCCGACATAATTCCCATTTCTGCAGTTCGGCCATTCTTTTGTTCGGGCTGATACAAGCGACCCCGTCTATCACGAACTTCAGCAAGTCCTTTTAAAATCATTCAACGGTCGAAAATGTTTTCCCACATCCAACTCACTTTTGTCACAAGCGCCCGGAACGACAAGACAAGGAAGGATTCTTTTCGGAATTTCTTCAAAGGAAAGAAGATCTAGCCCTTAAATGCACATTCCCCGAGCCAGTGGAGATAAGAGGTTGAAGGTGGGAGGCGGCAGGTGGAGGTGGGAGGCAGAGGATGACCCAGGATCTCATTTCAAGCGCCCTTTCGAGTCAGAGCGATCGAAAGACTAGATGACGCCTCAGAGCAGGCGAAGACTAATGCATATCACATGTCGAAAACGGGCCATCACGCAAGAAACGCATCATTACATTGCCTTTCTCATCATTTTGCACGCGGCTAGCGCCCTCTATCTTGCGATGAAAATGGAGTAACGCGTATCATGTAGGTCATTACGAGTGCTTTCGCGCTCATTTCATCAGCTACTGCTGGAAAACATTACAAATCGCAATATGAATGAGGTGCAACTGCGAAACGCGTACATATCGAACAAGCTCGAAAGGGCTTACGATTCGGCTAACAGTTTGGCAAGCCTAGTGTTTTGGGGTTTCCGCTCTTAAAAGTGGAGCACTCATCTCGCCGTATTTTGTTTTTTAACTCTTTCCCTCCAATCCAACGAACAGTCACATCCGCGAAGCAGAGCATTATGAATTCCCTACGGCAATTATGGCTTCTTGGATAGGTACGGGATTCTAGCGTCAGTGGCTGAAACTACTGTTGTCCGTTTCTCACGGGAGAGAGCACCTTTTCTAATTTCTATTTCCTTCCTTGACCGATCAAGGTCGTCCGTGTTTTTCTTGTGTTCATTATGCGCGCGAGAAGCCCTTATAAGAGCCCTGCTCTCGTCCTAAACGAAAGTTACTAATCACCATATATTCTTTACTGATAAAAATCGCGCAAAAGTTGACGAGTCTCATGAGTTCTAGATGAAGAACGACCCAAGAAATTCTTCAAGGCTCACGCGATACTTAAAAGCGCGAACAGAAGAACTCGCATCGAGCACGCCTCTATTTCCCGATGAAAAGGAGAAAAAGCGAACGCAGTTCGCGGAGCACGCAGACTCTCGTGCAGTGAGAAGAAATGGAGATTCTGGGCGTGGAGATCCCCGTTTCCTGCCTCCTCCTCCTCGCCTCCCTCGCCCTCCTGTATGAATGTTTGACGTGGACGTGGGGCACTTGGTCGCGGCGGGGGATCCCCGAGGTGAAGCCCTGGATCGTCGTCGGCAGCAGACT
Organism: Darwinula stevensoni; assembly: GCA_905338385.1. NCBI lineage: Eukaryota > Metazoa > Arthropoda > Ostracoda > Podocopida > Darwinulidae > Darwinula > Darwinula stevensoni. The sequence goes on along the minus strand of CAJPEV010003076.1, from coordinate 6,499 downwards.
CACCGTCTACAAAGGTAAGCTATCTTACGAGCTCATTCCCTTTGTATCCCATGGAGCACATAATTCAACAATTTTTAAGGGGAAGTCCGCAAGGCTCAGTGTATCAAGGTCAAGGTTTTTTTTTGTAGTTGCCGCGTCAAATGTCACCAATCGGTCTTGAGTTATAGATGGCCGGTGAAAATTTTCATAACTTTTACCACAACCCTACAGGACATGTGGACCTCCCTGTACATTTCCGACGAAACGATTCCATATATATGGTGGATTTGAGGGAGCATGTGCGGAATTTCCGTTTCTGAGATGAACCACTTTCTAAGACGGCAAAAAATTCTATATTTTGATGGTGAACGTGATGTCGAAGCGTTCCGGTACGATAGAGGCCACAGGCACAAGAGACCCCAGGCCCATTATTATGTCCTGACCCTAGAACACCAGCTGATCTACCCCCTTCCCCCTCCCCTTCCTCCTGCCCCCTCCAGTTAGCGAATTGGCTGCATATGCATGCCCAGAAAGCGACAATCCTTCGATGTAATGGGAGATGGTCAGTCGGTCTCAGTGGCGTATTTCACGGGGGGGGGGGGGGGGGGGGGGGGCAAGGGGGGTCTAAGGATTTGGTGTATGGGACGAGAGTATTTCTAACCTTACGGGATGTCCTCTGAATGCTCCAGGGATTTCCATATCCCGGGACGATTTCATTATGACATCCATGGGATGTCATTTTGTCCCATGTAGGATCCAAATGGAATGTCCCAGGGATGATTCCTTGCTACTTGGGTAGCCTTCATCGATTATAGCCATCCTTTTTCTGTCACAGTCATCCGAGGACAGCGGATCGTGCGGATTCAATCGGTAATCATGAAATCCCTGCAGCTACCGCTGGCCGTATGCGTCCGTATGCGTCCGTATGCGTCCGTATGCGGCCGTATGCGAAATGCGTCAGGAGTCCTTTCAAATTCTGGGCAAAATTGGCAGCTTCAATATGCTTTCCCTTTAGGTTCTCGTTTGATGGCTGGATTCGTAGGCGATCGTCAGAAACTAGATCGACTGATCGCCCTTCGCTAAAGGCACGATAGATTATGCATGAGTCTTGTAATTAACATTTTTTAACCGCAGGTATTTTGGCGGTTTCGCATTTGATATCATCGCATCTTATGGATTCGGCGTGGAAATTTCCTCTATGAAAGATGCCGACAATCCATTCGTGAAAAATGCTCTCCGCCTTCTCTCTAATGAGAATGTCGACACTCCGATCGTTCTGCTCCCGAGTGAGTCGAAATTAGACAACAAATAAATTATTTTACCGAGCGCTGAGTCAGTGAAGTGTGTCTTCATTCCCAGTGGCATTCCCAAAGCTGATGCTTTACATGGAGCTGTTCCCACCGGAGACCAATGACTTCTTCGTCAAGCTCATCAAGGAGATGGTCGAGGCCCGTAAAGAAAAACCGGATGCTGGAACGAGAAATGATTTTCTAGGCATCATCATCCAGGCCCTCAAGGAGGTAAAGCCCTGCAGGCGATACAAATAGCATTTCTGGTACCTGGGCGACTGTGTTTCGTTTGGCACGAGTCAATAAGTTAGAGAGATAAACTCATTTTGCTTGTCGATTAACCGTTGAACAGAGCATTCATACTACTTTGCAAGAGTTGGAAAGAGAAATAGCAATGAGAACTGAAAGTTAACCAAAGTTAACCAAAGCATAAAGCAACGTAAGACAAGAAAAATGTAGGAAGTTCAATGCAGTGCGAAAACGAAAATACTAATTTTATTGTGATTGGCTCTACGGCCAATTGGAATCCAGTTGGAAGAAAACGAGGATTACCAGCGGCTGGGGATAACGCAGACGGTGCTGGAGGCACAGCTGATGCTATTCTTCTTGAAGAATAGCATCAAGAACAGCAATAGCATCTTGAAGAATAGCGTCGTAGTTCACGTGCCACGTGAACCACGACAAGAACGACGTAAGAAAGCCATACGCCCACTGGGAGTATGGCTTTCTTGCAAGTGGATGCGATATTTTAGATTAAATTTTGTCCAAAGTAAATTCGTTTCCTCTGGAACTCTCTTAATCCTTTCTCGGCCAAGCTAGTTTTGAACCACAACCTGCATACGTGTTGTTTATGAGTACTTCATGATTGAGAAAAATTCTGAAAATCAGCGATGATTACATAATACGTCCCCACTCTAGAGAACCGATCCACTCACTACGCATGTGGATGTTGGTATGCCAATGTTGAGGGCTGGAAGGTTACATAGGTCTTTCATAATATTAGAACTGGCAACTCAACAAAACTATGAAAATTTTGAGAGGATATGCTTTTTCGTTGTGGGTCAAAACGGTCCCCCCCCCCTCCTCCCCCTCCTCCCCCCGCCACCAAGGCTATGCCTAAAATTGCATCGGCCAAGTGGTCAAGTAAAGGTTACTTAAAGTAGTTATGTTAATGTTAACGGGGTGTTCCACGCCCATGTTTTCTGAGCTCTACGTGCCGTTAAATTTCTCATTTTCTTTGACACTCTCATAGAGGAAGATTAAGTATTCGTGTCTGATTCATGGTCCGGGTCAGGGTCGCCCTGAATCCCTTTTCATTATTAGAACCTTCATTTCCTCCTCTCGTCACCTGCTTTCATTTGTCTTTTTTACGTTTCAACATCTATGAATGAGAAGGTAAGTCGTGTACGCCGCTAAAAATAAAATCCAAATGCACTAAACAGGAATACTTTGCATGTGTTCGCTGGAAATGGAAGGGGAGGAAACTATTTCGGTATTTTTGAGGAATCTTTGTGCACTGAACGGATTGGAAAACGGTCATTCCACTTCTGGGATCGAAGTCTGAGCGAAACGCTATAGCAATTTCGAGGCACAGGATGAAAGAATCTCAATGCAGTCAGGTGTTTCCTTGCTTTCGCAGCTTCAAGAACATCGTGATCCCCAAGGACACCCTCATACAGATCCCTCTTAGCGCCCTTCACCGAGATGAGAAAGAATTCCCGGAGCCGGAAGCGTGGAAACCGGAACGATTCCTGGAGAAGAAGAGAGTGCATGACCCCTACGCCTATCTGCCCGTCGGGATCGGCCCACGCATGTGCATCGGAGAGAGGTCTGTTAATACGTGCATCTGTGATACGTGAGCTTTAGGAATGTTCCAGCCGATTGGTCATAAATGGAAACTAGAATAATAGTGCAATAGAATTTTGAAATCGGATAAAGCATCGAGTCATAAGTCGTAACTAACAGCAATAGAGGGAACGAAAAGTAAGAAAAGGAAGCAAGCCTGTGAAATGATTCACGAAAACAAATTTCTGTAAGAAGCATTCGATTCGTCTTAGCCCTCGTTATTTCGCCCTGAAGATCAATTTGCAGCAACATCCTTGGAAATCGATGCGATTCGAATCGTCACCGCTTCGCATGCTTGCAACCGATGCCAAGTTTTTGCCAAACTGCGCAAACGTCTGATGGAAACTCCCAGGTTGCCCCAGGAGAACGATCCGCTACGGCTTCGTCCACGTGCTGAGGGAGCTGGAGATCGCGAGGACGGCGGAGACCCCCGGAAGAAGCCGGAATACCAGCGGGGCTTCCTCTTCCTCGTGCAACCGACCGACCTGGTCGTCGGCTTCCGACCCCTTCGCTGATTCTTGCCGATGGTCAAATGTCTCGCGCGTGTCGATCCCCGAACGAGTGTCCACCTTTATTTCCTTGCACGTGGTACGTTTGTAACCGGAGCTCATTCGAGCCCTCGAAAGCCTGTCGTGTCTCGAACTTGCAATTTCCAATCTGTTGGTGAAGCGAAGACTCGGAAATCGGCTGTTACAGGAATCCTTCAGCGGTATAGAATTTGGGTTGTTTTGCTTTGGGATGTGAAACTCGGTCGTCCCATATTAAGGAAAATGGATTACAAGTCTCTATTTTATATAAACAATGTATAACGAAAGAATGACTCTGTTCTTCCAGGTAAATAAAAATTTCGGAGGAACTGAGAGCTTCTTTGACGAACACGAAACTACCATCTTGCACTATGCTTGAAATAGCTTGAACCAAAATTTGCGCACTCGTGAAGTCAGTAATTTTCAAACGCTTCCAAGAACATGTATATAAATGCGTCTCCGATCCTCTAACTGTTAAATGTAGATCACGAGGTTGACTGTGGAAGGAAAAGGTTTTCATCGTGACATGAATCTCATGATGAAAAACCTTCTCTGAAAATTCTCTTTATGGTCTCTTCATTTTTGCTCGCAAAAAATGGCACCTTCTAATGAGGCTTTTTGAGGCTCTTCCGCCACCGTGACAAGTCGGAAGGAAGTTTAGCAAGAAGCAAATCGTGTCGGAACAGTCGATAGCAAATTTTCTAGTTTCGTCCGTATTCGCATGGATTATCACAGTTGAGAAAAATCACTAAAAAAAAAAAGGAATATTCGGCTGAAGCGAGCCAACAAGGCGATGCATAGGAAAAGCTCATGTTCTCATCTATACATTTAGATGGCACGAAAATTCCTCTTTCTTTCGAAATTCGAAATTGCACAAACAACAGCCAATCCATCGCTCGCATCCACACCCCGATACTTGCCCCGCCCTCCTCCGTCGGCGCCGACGTTTTCCCCCGGAGCAGACGTGCCGCACGAGGTGGACGTGGAGCACCGCCGCCGCCACGGGAAGACGTGGGGGGAGTACGAGGGCCGACGCCCTGTGCTTTTCACCACCGACACGGAGCTCATCAGACTCATCACCGTCGAGGAGTTCTCCAACTTCGTCGACCGACGGCAATTCCATCTGAAACAGGAGCTTCTTCATCATTCCCTCGACAAGCTGAAGGCAATGTCCCTCTTCGTGTCTTCGTTTCGCTTTCATTCTTTTTTTGACATTCGTTTCGTTTCTATTAATAACATCGATTTTCTGTTAATATAAGAAAAGTGCATTTTTAACAAAGGATGCCGGTCGCACTGTTGGAAAATCGCAATTTCTGAACTATTATCAACAGAGATCTGAACTATCAACGGAATTTCGACGTCTCCCGCTGAACGCGAAAAATACCTCTAAGCCAAGGTAATAATGAGAATTGCTAGAAGTGATCAAGGCCCTCCTCTCACCTTTTCGGTTGCCCTTTAATATTCCAATTTTTTATTGTTATTTTCTTCTCCTTTCATGTGGTTGGTTTTCGCGCATACCTGTACTCCATGAACTTGCATCTTACTTCTTTTAGTATACAGTGGTACCTCGCATAACGAACGCAATTCGTTCCAGCGGTGCGTTCGTTATGCGAGGTACCACTGTACTTATAAAATACTAATAAATGATACTTCATTGTCTTTTTTTTATTATTCCTTTTATTTACTTCATATCTTCATACTTTTTTGTGTCTTCAAGGTCTCCTTCCATTTTATTAATTCCTATTTATTTATTTATTTAAATTTCGCTTTCGATTATTCCTTCAAGATTCCTTTTCTTCACTTTTCGTATCCGCCATTATTTTCAAAATTAAAAAATTAATTTTTTATTGCGTTCGATTTCTAAAAATTTATGACGACGACTCCGCCTTCCGTTTTCAAGTTTGCGCATTTCAACTGCAATTTCCTTCAGCCGTATCACCTTTCTCTCCCAGGGCGAGAAACGGAAAGACCACGATGGACGTACTGAAGCGCGACGGGGCGGAAGGGAATAAGAGTCTTCAGCTCTCCAAGTCAGTCGCATGACCGCTGCTTTCACAAACTCGCGCCCTACAAGGGAGCTCAGTTTGTAGAGCCACGAGGAATGCATGATTTCCTTGCTCATACTCTCCCATACTTCTTTCCGCGCCTTTGGCGGCTGCAGTGAATGGGGAAAAGCTGATTTTTTTCCGAGCGGATACATCTCAGCATCGAGAGATAATACGATTTGGATAGGTCAGCTGCATGCCCTGCAAGTGAGTTTCCCGGAATAGGCAACATCCTAATGTTGCCTATTCCGGGATAGGCAACATTAGAGGACGTTCATCGAGCACGGTTCAACTGTGGCTCCATTAACTTCGGATGGCCAGAAACGAGAGTGATTGACTGGAGTAGATTTTCGCTCTTCCAGATATCAGCCTCATGACGTGAGAAAGAATTTCACACCTGTGCATGGAAGTTTGAAGGGTAGGGACGCTCATCCGCTAGGACCATCAAAATTTCGGCCTCTGAAGTAAATGCACGAAGAGGCTGAAAGCGCATGTCCAATTATTCATTAAGTGCTGAAAGAGGAAAGAGGCGTGGAAGAAAGATTGGCTGCTCTTTTCTCTGCATAGCGCGAGCAGCAAAATCTCTCTAATGACCTTCCGTCAACACGGCAGCATTCAACTCCTTTCGTATCGGTTTCTTCGCCGCATCATCAACGTGGATTCGACTCGGGAGTCGAATGTGGATGCAGGAATCTTCGTGCAATGTGTCACATGGGACACATCCACATCCCACAACGGACGTCCTATGGACATACTAAGGATTTGGTGTATGGGACGAGAGTATTTCTAACCTTACGGGATGTCCTCTGAATGC
>CAJPEV010003075.1:0-26740 GCA_905338385.1 Darwinula stevensoni | reverse complement strand
GGGGGGGGGGGGGGGTGGGGGGGGGGGGGGGGGGGGGGGGGGGGGGGGGGGGGGGGGGGGGGGGGGGGGGGGGGGGGGGGGGGAACACAATGCCGCTCATTTTCTTCGTCTTTCGGCTTGTCAATCATCTCTGTTTTTCTCTGTACCTGACAATGTGTCTCCAGTCTATTTTTAGCTCGGTATAAGGGCTGAACGAGAGCATAGGACAATGACGGAGATATCCTTCGCAACTGTCGAGTCCAAATGTTCCCATCGCGATCGGGAGTGACTTGCCAGTGGCCTGAGAGTGGCCTCGGAATTCGCAGTCCACCCTTCGCTGCTGAAAAAGGGTCAGTTCAAGGGTGGAGTCGAGCAGCAGGTGCAAAAAACAGTAACAGAGAGGCTCACGTACAAGAAGGGTTACAGCCTACTCAAGCTTTGCTGAGCCGAAGGAAAACATAAAGGGACTTTAAATTGATTTTTACCTGATGAGATTGCATTAATTCGCCCAGATGATGAAAAAGGGTTCAATTTGATAGTGACCTGCGACGTTCCCGGTGATTTTTCGACTACCTTTTGCTGTCACACCATCGACTAGTAACTTCTGAGAACTTTTCACTGGTTTCCAGTGGAGAACCAGTCTGGTTTTGCGAACCAACTTTCCACATTCCATCCTTGCTCGCCAGCAAGTGAAACTTTCCACTTCGAAACGTTTTGTTTCACGGTCGCAAGCAAGGTGATCCGATCGCGGTGTGCGAACGAGGGTTTTGTCTGTCGGTTATAAGAGAGTGTTTTTCTTGCCTCGTCTAAGCGGAGGCGACAACTACAGAGTGTTTACTCTCGTTCGGGGGTTCGGATCCGAAAAGGCTGGGAAGCCGTGGAGAGTTGAGTGATGGGAGTTGACATAGAGCGTGGCGGTTGGTCTTGGTTGGGCAAAAAAATGAGTTTCGGTAAAATTAGCCAGGACAACATTTATTGGTACTGTCGATTTTTTTTGGCGTGGTTTTTCCTACTCTAAAGAATTATAGGAAACTGCAATTAGTGGTGTGGAATTAGATACAGACAGGACTCAAGGTCTAAGTGTGAAATGTGGAGCAATTCATTCGAAAAGGTTGAATGTCGAACCACAATACATGTTAAAATGGAAAACTGCATAAAGTTCACATGGATGCTCGCTTGCTCTGGTTTGCTGATGTCGTGCCGTCTGAAAATTAAGCCGAGGCTTGTGTATTGGGTTGAACATGCCACCAATATGCGATTTCTAACCGCCTTTGTGCTCGATGGAGTGTTTGCTCTTTTGGTCTCAATGTGTGTACCAAACTCACTCAAAATGAAAAGCAAGGGAGTATCTAAAAAAAAAAAGAGAAGAAAATAGGAAATTTCAAGAGGCAGAGTTCATCAAAAAGTGAGAATTGGAATTTCAAAATAATGAGAAATAAACTTTTTATTAATTGACAATATTTTAATTTGGCTTTCAAAAACTTCAGTTTTTGAAATGAGATTTAAGGAACTTTCGTTTCATTGAATTTTCATTTATTTCATTTATTGGAAGAACTGCTGACCTCGAAAGTGCTCCCCAGTACTTGGCAACTCCCAATTACTGAGAGAGCACAATATTAGACGTGGAAGAGTGGAATGAATGGAATGGCAGGCGGAATAGGGGAATAAGGGTGGGAAAGTTTGCCGTTCCCTAATTGCAAGAGGGGGAGACAAATAGCATGGGAAGGGTCCCTATAGGTCCCGTAGATTGTTTGCCATCCTAGAGGTGTGGCACCTGTGGCCGTTTATGCCAGGCCATCGATTTGTTCGAGGCCATCGAGGGTAATCCTAATCGAAGGCATCGTCGATATCGGCAGACGTCGACATCGCGTAGGAACTTTGACGCGGGAAATTCCCGTATAATGCGTGTCGCATCATAACTCGACACCGATGAGTTCGACTGATGAACACCCACGCAATGAAAACGGCACCAGATGGGGAAAATCCCACCAGGTGTACGATTTCCTTCATCTGATGGAAGGACGCAGAAGCCCTTAGATCTTGAACAAAATCCAGCATAAGACTGGATGAGCGCCGTTCCGGAAGTTCACTGTGACTTTGCTAAAATTCTCGTGCCATTCTCCTTTCATGGATGATCAAATATATAAGACTTAATGGAAAAGAAAAAGACTTAAAAGAAAAGAGAGATCCTTGTTTCAGACCAGAACGACTGAACGACACTCTTCAGCTACGTCCGGAACGGGAAGGTCAGCCGTGAGCGAAGCCTGAAGAGATGGTAATTTCTATATAGCTCTCCTCTATAATTTATGGACTGTCAAGAGCAATGCGTTCCCTCGTGTTAGGACCCCTTGTCCCGTCGCATCGATCGACATCCTCATCACCCTCGGAGCTTTCATAAACACCGAGAGAGAAAGCTTCCCGTCCTCGATTCCGATCGTCTCGCTCGATCCCCTCCTCGACCATGTAAAGGGCAAAGTTTACCGAGGATGAGAGAGCAGGGGGGGATCAGAGGCAGAAGATAGGGGAGAAGGGGGAATCCCGTCTCCGTTTCCAAGCGGACGCCTCATCATCGGCGAGGATCGAGCCTCGGTGATGAGCATGGAGCCCTTCTGCTCCTTCTGCTGAGACGATTCAGCCACGCCTGGTGGTTTTCCTGCTGATTGTCTCGTATTCTCCACAGTTCGTGCTTTGGCAATTGATATTCAACCGGACTGCTCTCCTTTATTATCCCTTACTCACTGTTTTCCATTCGTTTCCGCGCAGGAGATCCGCATCGATCAATGCGAAAAGGGCAAATTACCGCTCACTTCATGCGTTCGTTGGAGAGAGATCCGATGGGGATCGAGGAGCTCCCTCTACCCGGAGATTCTATTCCGTGTCGGATAAAGCTCGGAAAGACAAGAGTCACGTTCTTTTTTTTTTTTGTCTTCCGAGTAGACCTTGTTTCAATTAGTTCCTGCTTCATTTCACAAGCAGAGGAAGCGGAGTCTTAAAGCTGAAGTCTCTTCGTAGGGTAGGATTCACCATTGCTGTTACCGATGGGCTCTGGCCAAAGTGGAAACCTTGGAAATGGTTTTCCACGTCCTCATCAAGATTTGTGTTTTTCGACAGTCAAGGATGTCTCGTTGTGAGAAATGCACGATAATAATTCACTGCAAGGCTGGCATCAAAGATCACGTGCTTGAGTGAGCCAACGTGACAAAGATGCTTTCTTCCCTCACCCAAACTCCGAGAGGAAGAAGAAAAGATCTCTCTGGAGACTCAGTCTGATAGAGGAATCCCTTCACGGTCTCAGCGGATGGAAATTCTAGCCGACATCCTCGCTCTTACCCTTTTGTTGGGATGATAGGCCTCTGGGGGACCCAAGGATTACCTTATGCACAGCATGAAACGCAGGAGAGAGGCTGGAAGGAGAGCAAGCGAGACGCCTCAGGGGAGGCGAGTAGGATCAATATGGATTCTAGAGAAAGGAGAGAACATGGTCGTATGGTGCCGGGCCCATCAGGATCCCATTCCCGATCCTCGTTCGATCCTATGGGGAAGAGGCAGACGCTGGTCTGTCGTGATGTTGGCCTGATTTCTCTCGTCGCATTGCGAGGCGGCCAAGAGAAGATTATGTAAATTGGTACTTCTAGGTTTTCATCGATTTTGATCTGTGAACATCAATATCTGACAAAGAAGAGGGATCGCTGGGGAAAAGGCCAATGGAAAAGGGGTTCCAAGGCCTCGGATTTTTTCCCCGCGCGACACATCTGTGAGAGAGAGAAGAAAGATGAAGCCCGACCGAGGGGATTGGGTTAGACAAGCTCATTCAGGGTTGCACATTCGTATCATTGCTGACATCAGTTCATCTCGTGTCCTCATTTTTCTTGCTGGCGACACCATCGCTTCTCTTAACCTCAAAGCCCTACCCAGATTGAAAGGGCTTGCAAATCTCATCTCATTTCCCTTGATTTGAATCGAATTCTCTAAAAGTAAATTGCGTTTCTGTTAATTTACATCGAGATTGCTGGTAAGCAAAATAAACTCGGATTTTTATCTATCATATTGCAAAATAATGGAACTAGACCCGACTAAATGCTTCCAAGCCGAGTTCGAGTCTGAAGATCGCCTGAGAAGTGTAGAACGAAGTGAGGCTGATTGATTGCTGGCCCTATAGCCGCGGCTACCCATGCTTTCCAATTAGCCGTTATTGTGGGAGGAAATCGATACTCCAAGGTGTTTCGAGAGAGAGTAATTAGGCGCGTTGTAGCATTGTTCAACCGACGTGGAACTGAAATTTTCAGGCTTTGTCAACATAGACTCTATGGAAGGTTTCCCACGGAAAATATAGCCATACAAGGTCCCTTTAGAGCCCCCCTTCCGAGGGGGGGGGGGGAGAGAGAGAGAGAGAGAGAAAGAGAAGAGAAGAGAAGAGAGCATTGGGAACTACCCCCCACGACGCCATGTTTGATCCACCTTGCCCCACAGCAAGCACTCATCCTACTTGCCTAATTCTCTTCTGCTGCTTTTCGCTCGGTCGGCGTCCACTCTGACTAGATTGCTTCTCATCATTCCATAAATAATGACTAGATATCGTGATTGAATTCTGTCGAAAGAATGCTTTTATTCATTTTCTAGACAGGACGAATAAGGTTTCGTTAGCCACGGGACAGACCGCGAGGCCCACGAGGGTCTCTACTGCGACGCCATCGTCAGAACGAGGTGAAACGGCTCTGGGCGTGTTTTACCATCGGTAACTCCCGGACGTAATCAGGTCGTGCTCGCCGCCCGTAGGATCACTGCGAAAAAAAAAGGGCATCCGTCTGATTGTTGCTGATTGTTGTGCTGAGAGGGAGAGGGGGAAGCCGAGAGGAAGTCGTGACTTCTGATTGCATGCATGATTGCATTGATTCAACTAGAAATCTCCTACAGAGTCATTATTTATAAGTGTCGTAGCCCTCCTGCAAAGAGCCTCCTCTTGGTGCATTTGACATGTCGTCACCGATTGTTGCCACCAATCGGTGTCACCAATTATTGTGACTACATGGAAAATGAGGGGCCTGGCTCCCCTCGCTATCGAGACGAACACGCAGAGACATCTCTGGGAAATTCTCGACAGCATTTCAACGGAAGCTTTTCGTCTCGAGACTCGAACGTCTTCAGCGTGCAAGAAACAATGCAAAAAGAACTTGTCATTCGAGAAACGAGTTCCAAGTCTCACTAACGAGGGCATCGAGGCGCGTGCGAGTGTCAAACGCAGGCATTTCTTAATCGTCTCCATACCACCGCGTAATGTCAGCCGCAATTCCAGAACCAGGTGGCAAAAAAAGGACTCGGTTACGAGTCTTTCCATCAGGTGCTAAACGGACCCGTCCACGCAATGACGTCACGAACGGCAACGCACGAACACATCACGGCATGATCTATGACCCCATCCATCGAGCAAACAGCCTCGTGATTCCCCATAACGGCGGAGGGGAAAAAAAGCAGATCGATTTGTAAAATACACACCGATGATCGTCTCCCCCCTCCTTTCCCGGCGTCCATGCATGACGCCATTTATTTCGGATTCCCCCATCTGAATGAGGGCACGTCAGGCGAGGTCATATCCTCGATGGCCCTCGATTCACTGGGGAAATTCAACCTCTTTTGCTCATCCTTTCTTTATCTTCCTTTATATTCGCGTTTCCTTTCTTCCCCTTCCGATGCGGACATGGCCACTCTAACGAGCGATATTTCAGGACGCAAAATGCATGCCAGTAGGCATGCCTCCAAGTCGGTGAAAGTCGGGCTGAGTGCATGCAATGGCTTCAATGGAGGCTGGCTTGGGCCCATCCATCCACTCGTCCCATTGTTCATCTCGAAAGCTGAAAAAAAAAGGACGGAGAGGATTTAGTCGGATAAGACATAGGACGCGTCTGCTCGTTTCCCTCTTCCCTGGCACTGATGAACGAGACGTGTCAGCTACACCGATCCTGGGATGGTGGCCGCATCTGGAAGCTTCCACTCCGGCCCGGTCCCGCGTGATATCCCCTCTCATGCACGAGAGACATCTGGGTGATGGGAGGCTGCATCCCTCGTTGCTCCCCTCTTCTCACAGATGTCTCTCGACTCATCACGGCCCGGATAAAGTCAATGCGATCGTCTGGGGCTTCCTCCTCTCGGATGACATCCGTCCGACCCATCGGCAGCTGCTGGAAGCAGTTTCTCGTCTCCATTTCACGCCGCTGGATCTCGTTTCTCCCTCGAATCGAATCCCGTCCTTCCGTTTTCCGGCAGTCGATATGAAGAAACGGTTGCGAGGGGACGGGAAGGGAGGGGGGAAAGAGAATGGTCGTGTCTATCTCCAAATCAGGGGGGAGAAAGTTTTTGACAAAGAAGAAAGATCTTTGGCTGGGGGCCAGGGCTCTCTCGCTCTCCTCTCCCCCTTCTTCCTTTGCTCCCTTCTTATCTTATTCCCTAATACAGATATAATGGGATTCTGCATGACTCTCCTGTCTGCGATTGTCTGTCTTTTTTTATGCGCACGGCCGCTCGACATTGCACCGCCGCCTCGTTCCCTCAGACGTAACCATCCGGGCGGAAAGGAATCGCCCATACGGTCGCCCGAATGCGAAACCGGTCGAAATACCTCTGGTTTCTGCATTCCCGCAACGTGGCGATGTAATTAGTCGCCGTTTACGTTGATTGAATGACAATTTTCTTTTTTTTTTTACGTTCTTAAGGACATCTCTTCCCCCCCCCCCAAAATAAAAGAATATCAGGCCTGAAAAATATTCTCGTGGTCGCAGTACGTCATTGAATTGCAAATTTGGCGCAGGGATATATTGAACGAAGACTTATCTTATTACTTCATGCGATTTCAAGGGATTGCCCGAGTCGGAAGGAAATTGGATGAGCTCTTGGAAAATTTTTTAAATTCTGGGTGATGAATTTGCTGTCGTGTCCCGGTCGACGAAGTTCGGGTGGGCCTCTGGAAAGATGATGTCGGCCAGCTGAACATTATTTATGAGGCTCACAAATCAACCTAGAGATAAGGCAGCTATAGATTCGCGGGAAGAAGAGGGAAATTCCTTGGATGTTTTATGAGGGGGAAAAGCGACCGGACTGAAAAGAAGGAGTGGCTGGATATAGTTGTTTGAAGGGGGCCTGGAGCGTCCCAGGAAGAGTCGTGCTTCCAGGAGTTTCCTGGAATATCCAGGCTCCAAGGAGAGCTTGCGGGATCGGAGAGAAAAAACAAGGATATTATGTGCAGAAATGGAAATTTCTTGTCTCAGCACGAATTCGAATTTTCTCGGTTGGAACCGGGGAAGGGGTTTACCTGGAAGGGAAACCGATTTCCTTGACATCGTTCCGAGAGGAATTGCAGAAACCGTGATTCATGGCGATCGATCTCATCATTTGATAATCCCGCTTCCCCGGGATTCAGTCGCTGCGATTGAAGCGAGGCGGAAAGTTTCTCGGAAATGCCACGCGTTTCATCCAAGACGGGCTCATTAGAAAGTTGCTAACTTAATATCCATTACGCTAATTGGGACTCGGACTCGTTGCCCTCCAGACATGCAGCGTCGAGGGCTCGATGAAAGGCGGCACGATCCGGGCACGATCCGAGGCACGATCCGAGGAAGCAGGCTTCATCGGCACCATAGAGAAGTAATTACATTGAAGCCGAAAGAGTGAGGCTCTTTGAATGGAGAGGCACAAAGACCACCCCCATTGTCGGGGTATAATAGGCGCCCAAGAGCTCCTTTTTCCCTTTTCCTCCTTCCTTTCTGCACTTTTATCCTCCTGTCTCTTCGGTCCTTTTCGGGGACACAAGGGAGGGCTGGAGGGCGGGAGAGAGAGAGAGGGCTGGAGGGCGGGAGAGAGAGAGGGCTGGACGGCGGGAGAGAGGGAGGGCTGGAGGGCGAGAAGCTTCGATCCTTCTGGCCCCGGCGATCAAGACGAGAATTTTATACGATGAAAAGAAGCTCGTCGCTTGTTGGCGACGGGCAAACAACGTGCGCGTTCTCATTTGGATGAGCCGAAAATCAATGAGACGTTTCCATACTAAAGCCGATCGGAGTTCTTCAGGGAATATATCCGATTTTGTTCCATGGAAACTGGCTGAGACCGTGATGATGGTGGTGGTGATAAACAAGATGATTATAGAAATAATAATGCCAAATTACGTTAGTCGTTATTCTCAATTGCAAGGTATAAGTAATTATATTTAATAGCTCTGATTAAAAAATCATTATTGTAATTACTGGAGTTTGAGTTCTCCCCAGCCAATCCACCGCGGCGGTAGAGGCTAAGTAATCGCCACGATCCCCGAGCCTCTGTTTTTTAGGGGTTATTCCATCGATTCGCGAATTCCCCAAGGCCAAACGACCGCTAACATTTTGCGTCGAACGGTTGCGGGCTGCGGAACCCTCGAAAAGTTCTGAAAGTACTTCAACGAAGGTTCGGGCTGGAAGTACTTCAACGAAAGGAGAGCCAGACCCTCGAACCGCATCGATCTTCCCCGACAGACCGAAAAAGCGATCATGTTCGAAAGCTGCCTCCGGGTCGCCACTCGAACACGACATCTGTCAAGACCATGCTCCTCGGTCTGAGCCGATGATCATGTAAGCCCAGTCGGAAGGGAAGGTGGATCCGGAGGGACCACGTTGATGATGCCACGCCATGCCGGGATGAAGGATCCCTCATCTCGGCCGCCATGTTCAGGGTAATCCGACTAGACGAGGAAATCCGCTTTCCTTTCATCGCAGATAGCTTATATCCGCCTATGGGTTGAGCCCCCCCTCCCCCCTTCATCACAGTCGAGGGAATTCCTTGCACCTACCTGTTCCCCCACCAGGGGAGAGACGCTGAGAAAAAGAGGGAAGGAGACAGATGTTGATGATTGTGCGGGTGAGTCGGGCTCTCCCCTTCCCCCCCTCCGGGGAAATGAACCTGCGAATTAGATTGAAGTGTCCCCGGAGACTCTCATCGCCTCTCTTTTGGGGGCGATGAGGGTCCCGTCTCCCTTGTTTTTTCCCTCGCGTTTCTGGTGGGAAAGGCCCTACCTACTCGGCAGGGCTTGCACCGGGCGAAGGGATTAGCATTTGCATTAGCATGTCTGCTATCTGCCGAGTGCACTACAGGGATGAGAGAAATCCATCAGGCCACGTGGCCCCCTCCTGTGGCTCCCTCCCCCCCTCCTGTGCCCCCCTCCCCCCCTCCTGTGACCCCCTCTCTCGCATGCAAGCGAACGCGAAATGCACCTTGAAAATGGCGTTATTCATGCGTAAACGAAAGAGTGGCGGTTCGGAGCCTGCTTCCTGTAGATTGCATTACAATCCCAAATGAGCAGCTCGCCCGTCCGATCGACTATAGCCTTTCTTCGTGCCTTCCAGTCTTTCCGAATTTTTTTCCTTCCCTTTCCCACAAGACTCGTTTAATGAAGCGGCGCTCCGACTCTCCCCCTAAATATAAGGCAATGCGTTTCATTTAAGGGAAGGAATAACGTCGCCACATCCTCTTTTTTTTTCTCTTTTCCTTCCTTTTCTCCCTCTCATCCTCCCTTCATCTGGAGACGAGAGTCGACATGAAATCGATGAGGAGATGAGGTCGCCGAGGTTTCCGGGTTCCCTCTGACCAAGAAGAGGCGAGAAGCGAGGAAATACTCATTTCCGACCGATATTGAAGGAAGGCAGGGGAAGGCGGGGTGTTAATAAAACAGCCCCCCGCCGAGACGGAGCAGGCCTTCCCTTCCCGAACAGGCCTTCCCTTCCCCGCTCGCCTCACCATGTCGTGTGGCTTTGACGGGGGGAAAAGGGGGGCTGGGGCATGCACTATGCACATGACACGGCAAATACCCGCCTTTCAGCCGGTTGGATAAAAGGATCTTTCACACCCATCTGTCCTCTTTTCACTTTATAAATTTGCGGACGAGACGAAAGAGCTTCAAGGCCAGGTGTGATTCCTCTTTTTGGAATTATGATACCCCTAGACATTTGGTATGGCTTGGTAAGCCTCTTCTCTTGTCTTACTGCCGAAATCCAGAAGTTCCAAAGCTCTGACGGACTACAGGAATGATGCTGCTTTCGTTTTGAACAAAGATACGGCGGTGTTCATAGAGGGAATGTGCGCAGGAAGCTCCCGTCGATCGTATGCAGTAGGCCAGGGGTAAAAAGGAAGAATATTGGGAGCCTGCTTAGAGGCGAGCCTGGTGGGTTGTAGATCCCAGCGGGCAAAGGCTATATCAGGCGCTGCTGTGCTTCCCTCTCACACCCTCTGCCTCCTCCTCTTGGTTCGCTGGCTCTCCTCGGAGGGGAGGAGGTCGCCTTGGGAGGTAGCAGCGAAAACATCGTTTCAGCAGGATTCCGATCGTTTTCAGGCTCCCTCCTGCAAGTCGGAGTCGATCGTCTCGTATGTGGGAAAGGCAGGCTGCACGATCTGCCATTCCGAGACGGAGAATTTCACACGTATGCCCGACGAAGCCATCAATGGCCTCTAATCGGATTTTTCTCGGAGATAAGGAGAGAGAGGAAGAGAGAGAGAGGAAGAGAGAGAGAGAGGATTACGGTCCAGTGGAGGCAAGGAAGGGAAAAAAATTGAACCTCCCCTTGAATTTCAAATTAATTCTATTCCATTCCATCCCATTCTCATTCTCTTTAACGCCCTTTTCCTTCTTTCCATTCCACTTCTTTTTTTTCCTTCTCTAGCTCCATTTTGGCGAACGAGAATTTCAATGAGCCGCTCTGGCATGAAATTTCTCTCCCTTTCGATTGGGTCTATTTTGTATACGTGCTATAAATTAGGTTCCTTTTTTTCACCCTTTTGATCATCACGGGCTCTCGAGGGAGTTATAAATCCGACGAAGCCCGAGAAACACGAGAACCCCTTCGGAAGGAAGACAAGGGAAACGTGCATATCAGAGATCAATCATGACGGAAGGAGGGGCATGCGCCACGTTGGGAATAATTCTTCCTCACTGGCCGTCACTGATAAGATGCGCCATTGAATTCAACACTTCCATTTCTCTCGAGACTCGATCTCTTTTCTCTCTGGAATCCTTCCTGGCTCCGTCGTTGCTCCCATTTCGATGCACGGTGAGTCGCTTGAATGCCTCGTGGTCGCTCGTTCGAGTCGGCTCGTTCCTTCGCGGTGTGTGGGATCCGTTGATTTCAGTGGATTCGTGCTCCTGCCGTGTCGGGCGATGTGTGTCATTTGCATTCTCCACTATTTGGGGGAATGAGTGATTGATTTCTGTTGGTTCTGGTGAAACGACGTTCTCGAGGTCGATATGAACAGTAGTTTTGCGGGTGGTGATGGATCATGTCCTGCGGAATCCTGCGATCTCTTTTTCCTTCTCGAAGCAATTATTAGTTTTTTTTTTATCCGCTAAAATTTTTATACTTTTGAAATTGGATCGTTTCATATTCCATGACTTCATGTCGAATCCCTGCATGCAAAATTACAATCTTCCTTTGCCTTTGAGTACTCATCGAGAAAAAGTCCTCCTTCTCGGGAGACTTCCTTGTCTGAGAGAGGGCTGATGAAACGGGCTTCTGAGCTGATGAAGCGGGCTTCAGAGCTGATGAAGCGAACGGAACGGAGTCTATGAGTCTCGGTGAGGCCGAGATGCGGCGGAATCGATCAACAACATTCCCAAAAGCGGGGAAAATGTGGAAGGAGGGGAATTCAGGGCACGATCTGTAATCGGATTTTTCTCCCAGGGAACTTGGATTGGCCAGTCCACGAACAGAACAGGAAGGAGAGAAAAAAAAAAGGAGAGAAAAATGGAGAAGTCATCCGACTTGATTTCTTCTCATATTGTCCTTCATGCCCCAGTCTTATGCAGTGAGCTGTACATCTGTATTTTCCTGCCACTCCTCATTTTGCTCGCTCTTGTTTCTCTTCGATCTGAATACGTGAGCTGCTTTGAAGTAGGTCGTTCAGCGTCGTGAAGTTGTTGTCACTCTAAGAATTAGAAAAAGAAAATGAATGCACTTCCGCATTACAACTGCAATTAATTATCACTTCCTCGATTATCTTCTAATATATGTCGATGTGACAGGCTCTTTATCTGAATTTCGAGCCCCTGAAGCTTTGGATTTTGTAAGTGGAGACGGCACGAGATACGACCGTATGTGCCACGATGCGGGGGTGGGGGAACTAGATTAAAATCGTGATCTAACCGATGATCGTTAAGGACCTTGGAGCAAGGGGGGTGAGAAATCGAGGAAGCAGAAAGAGAGAGAAAAAAAAAACCGGAGGGAGGAAGAACGGCTGATATAATGGTGCTTTGGAGTCCCCAGGGGGAGAAGGGAGGCTCATTTATCAATATAGGACGGAGCTTCCCCCTACCTTATGGGTGCTTTCCGACCTCGTCAATCCCCGTCCGTTCATTCATCATCGCGACTGCTGCCTGCGTGATGCTTGGAACGATGGTGCTTGGGACGAGGAGAGGGTTCGATCGTGATTCCGTGGGTTCGATCGATGGGTTGATTCGTTACGTGGGAGCGATGGGGTGTCTGGCTCGAAGGACGATGGACTGCTCCCTCGGTCCCTTTTAGTCCTTCTGATTGGGGTTTTTTTCTCGCTTTACTAGGAAGGGATTTGGGACAGGAAAGGAGATGGAACTGCTCCTTTGGTGTACAGAGGCTGGGAAGGATCGGGGAAGCTCGAGAACCAAGCTGATGCCCTCTGAATCCACATAAACCATTAGTGACGTGGTTTTCTTTTCTGTGTGTGCGTGACATGCAGAGGAAACTGCGTAAATATAAGAACACCTTGGTATACAGGCCAGAGCGGAGGGTCCGAAGAATCTCATAGATGAGCCATGGGGAGATGATCTATAGATGAGCCTAAGCGACGAGGCTTATGGATAGAGAGGGAGGAAAGAACGAGGACTCGTACCATTATAGGCTTGGCCTGCACGCGACATGTAGGGTTCTGTACGCACGGGGCGACACACGGTTCGATTTCACTCATCAAATTTAGACAGGATTTGAAATATTCAACGTCCAATCTTCTCTTCCTTTCCCATTCCCTTCCCCATCATTATCGTAATTGCAGATACGCTGCATCGAGGAAAGGGGCTGGGAACCGAATCCCACGCATCGGCAGACACACAACGTATGTTTGCGTCGAACGTATGGAAGATAATTCACTTAGGTACTCGAAAGATGATACATGTAGACACATACGGTAACTTCGCTCAAGGAATCTCTTCAGCCTTCGAGTGCGAGAACTGGATCGTCGGGAGCCCCGCCCTCGAGGGCCTCACCCTCGAGGGCCTCACCCTCGAAGCCCCAACCCCTTTGCTTCTGTTTCCCCGCCTCTTCCATCGGTCTTGGCTTCGATATTGACGGAAGACCCATCGGCTCTAGGGGACCGTGTAGAGATGGAAGGCGATGGAGAATGTGGACGCTGTCATAGAGAATATAACTCATGTGAAGAGAAGACGGGAGGAAGAAGTTTTCTCTGAACCCCCCCTCCGCCACTCTCCCCTCCCCCCCCTCCCCACTCCCCCCTTCCCCCCTTCCCCCTCCCCCCCCTCATTAAAAGTTTCCCTCCTTCCTTTTCCTCCCTTCCAGCCTATACGACTTTTTTTTTTCTTTCTTCTGTCCGGAGGGGAAAGCGAGTCTTGAAAACTTCTCGAACCCAATCGTCATAACTCGTTTGCAGAGTTGAGTTTGTTGAGTCCTTCGAATACCATACACTGTGATACTCATCCAGGACAAGTTTAAGGCGTTGACCTATTTTTTTTTTGTCAGGGGAATCGGTTACCACTGCGATAAAAATAAATTTTTAGCCATGTCCCACGCCATCTTCCGTCTTCTAAAGCGAACTTGGAGCAATTTAAAGCAATCACGGCTGCTTTGTCTGCTGGGACTGCTCGGTTTCCCGTCTCAACGGATCCACGCAATCGTTCTCGAGGGACTCTATGCGTTGTCGACCTCGCATGACGTCAAAGGTAGAGACTACCGGGAAAGATTAGAGAGAAAAATTCATCATTTCTTCATCTGTGGGGGGTTACATCGTATGAAGATGAGCCGTGTAATGAGGAATGCATCGGAAGAGCATTTGTTTTCCTAGCTATGCCGATTACAGCGATTTTAATTTGAAACTGGAATGCAAGGCGGCCGATTTTTTTTGCGTCCGTAAGGCTCGAGGGATCCATAATATGGATGGATGAATAAGATGGAAGAGGGTTTGGGGGGCCTTCTCTTTAATTATGCATGAAGGACGGAGACGAGAGGGGATGAATTGGGACCTCGGGTACATTTCCGTTATGAGGGTTCTCGATATAGAGAGAATGTACAAACTGATGGGAGGAAATTGAATCCCCCTTCTCACAGAGACGTATCTTCCTCATGCCAGAGGAATATATAGAGGGAGAAGGGGGGAGGGGCGCGGGGGGGGGGGGGGAGCTTTCTGTCCTTTATGCTCCGAAGTCTTTTCACTCCCTTCCCAACCTGTGCATTGCACTGCCGTTTTATCCCTTCTTTTCCCTTTGTTTTTCCTCCGACTCATACAAAGTTCGGCTCGATCGTGAAAGGAATCTCCGGGGTCCGAATCCTTTCACGAATTCCTCCCCTCCTCCTGTACTCCTTCCCCCTTTTCCTCTTAGCAGCAAGTTTATGTTTCCATCCATGCGGATCGATGGCTCTTGTGGAAATTTTTCGGGAACAATGAACCATCGACGCGGTGGTATAATGAACTTTGACGTAAACGCCAGTCTGGTTTTTCCCCCCCTCCCCCCCTCCCTCCTATCATGCACTCAGCTTTGAGTCGCGGAGATGGAGCGTGGGCCGATACCCTTTCACTCCATAACTCAGTTTTCCTTATCTAGAGACTGCTCTGCGCTCCACTCATAGGTGTATGATTATGCTTCCTTAATGAAGGGAGCATAAAAATGCTTTCAGCTTGATTCCATTGGCAAATCAACCAGAGACAGCTGAGATTGTTTCCTCTCGAAAGTTTTCCTGCTCTTTCCACATTCGCCCTGTCAAATTGAAAGCAACAATTGAATAAATGCTTTTATTGAAGCAGGCGAAAGGGCGCAACGGGACTAACGAAAACACTTTTCGAATCGGCTCGGCATTCCTTTCCTGGATTTGCAGCCATTTTCAGTCGTGCTGAAAAGGGCTTTTTTTTTCCAGGATATTGGGTATTTTCGAGATAATGCTACAACTTTCAATGGTCGCATATTAAAATATTTCCATATTTTTCATTGTAATACTTCTAGAGCTATCGCGCAACTGTACGACTGCATTCTGCAAAGCAGAATTATGAAAAAATGGACCCAGACGTTTACTGATTCCATAGATTTTGCCGTACGAGAGGCAAAATGCACGGGAGTGAGATCAGTGCAAACAATTTCTGCGGAATTATGGATAAGTTCTGGGTGATGTACTTTTTGATCGATGAGGGTAGTTCGCTCATCTGTTTTGATGTTTCCGAGTCACTCCCATCGCGAGAGGTGTATTACGAGGGGGTGACCATCAGGGATGCACCTGGAAGTGTCTATGGCGCTCGTTCTCACGAAACAGGAAGTTTCGGTACTTCCGTTGTAGTCTGTGCTTGTCTGAGGGGAGAAAAATGCATATGCGGATCCGCCACATGGTTCTCTTCACTCGTCGGGGTTGCTACGGCGTTTGTTTGCCTGTTCCTTCTCTCTCGTTCTTCTGGCGAGCGTCACGCTCCGGATTGGAGGGACTAACGAACGGATTGATAGGAATTTTTGGCCGTTTATGAGGAGAACCGATAATGTGACCAGTGAATCATTGCTATGTTAGACCATAGTTTGACTTGCGAGGCGTTCTTACGGAATGTTACATGTTCGGTGAAGTTCGCGTTCACCAAGCCCCTCAGGGAACTTTCCCAAGGTGAAATCGTCGTCGACAAGAGGATGAACATGGACCCTCAAAAGAGGAATCTGTTTGAGAAATCAACGGGAGTCTAGCCTTTTTTTTAAACCTTGATATGATTGTGAACCATATTATTATGATAAAGTGTGCCTCTTTAACGATCATCCCCCGGGAGTCAACGATAAAAGCCTTTGTGATTTACAACCGCAATCAAAGCCCATTTAAAGCAGATCCTCGAAATTCTCATTCCTTCTCATAGATGGTAACTTCCTGTCATCGTAGGAAATTGGGGAGAACCGATCCTGCATAAAAGCCTCGAATAACATGAGTTGAACATCACCCAGTTCTCCGACTAATGGCTCAGGTGAGAAGCAGTCAAGAAACCTGAGAGAGATCCAAACCGACCGGAAAAGTAAACCAGAAAATCAGTATGAAAGCCAGAAAGTTGGTATGAAAGTCAGCAAGCCAGAAAATCGGTGTGAAAGCCAGAAAGTCGGCATGAAAGCCAGAAAGTCGGTATGAAAGCCAGCAAGCCAGAAATTCGGTATGAAAGTCAACAAGCCAGAATGAAAGAATTCCTGGAAGGGCGAAGGTGTTTGAGGAGAGGAAGCCGGCTTCCCCCGTCATTAAGGCCCCTACGAGCATCAGATCGCTCTATCAACACATCATTAAGAGAGCCGGCAATATCCGTCCATTTATACAAGCCTGCGAGGGAAGAGATTCCTCGGAAAGGATTCCTCCCTTCGTGTCCCTCTAGATATCACGCGACCGAGACCATTGATTCCCCTCTCCTCTCCGTCCTAATATGCATTTTGTATCACCTCCTCGCTCCCCCCGCCGATTCTGTCTCCCCCTGCCGATAGTGTTTCACCCTGCCGATGCTGTTTGCCCCTGTATTTGCTCTGATCTCGAGGAGATCCGACGCTTTCGCGTGCAGACATGGCTGATCTTAATCGTCCCCCTTAAGCGAGAGGGAATAACCGGAACGACACATGCTCCAAGATGACGAATCCTGCCAAGCGATGGAAATGCTTCCATTCTTGCCCTTTTGGCACGAGACTAGAGCCGAGACCTTTGGCCCTGATCTCGAATGGCAAAATAATCAAATTAAATATCTATCTCGAGCTTATGCTTCCCACTGGGACGTATTGCCAGAGTTCCACCAAATTGTCTCGCAGTTGCAACGTTGCCGTGATTCGCGGACGATAGAGGATTTCCCGCTGCGAATACCTCCGTTAAATGTTTGAATGTTTGCGGAAGTGCCATCGAGTACTCTACCGGGTGCTTGGGTGCACGTGGTGCTCGGATACTCGTTTCTCTGAGTGTTCTTTGAGAAGGGACTGTTGGCAATTGCATTCTAATTTCGTTTCTTCCCTTTGCCTTGAGCTTAAGGAAGAGAGGGCATTGTCCCCAGCATGCTTTACTATTTATGGTAGATGTGTAGAGTCACCTAGCTGATAGTAAAAAATTAGCATGAAAGTTGTACGAGACGGATGAATGGTAAGAGCCTCAAGGGGGGGGGGGGTCCCTTTAGAGGTCCGACAAAGGCACAGCAGGATCCTCAGCATGGTCGCTATAAAAGCAGGAGTGTCTGCGCCTTCTGAGCTGAATTCGCTCCGTAGTGAAACCAACTCGCGCCGCGGCGGGCTGGACTCTTTGTCGGAGTAAAAATACCCCAGAAAACTTCCCATGAAAGAAAAAGAACCGGTAATTTCTTTGCCACCGGAAGCAGCGCACGCAGCAGTATGCGTTTTCCGGAGGGAAGGAAATTACTATTAATAGTATATATATACCCCTCGGGATATTTTGAAGGGCTGAGAGGAAAAGTGCTATATCTAAAGAAAAAAAATTGTATTTCAAGCTTCAGAAGGAAAGAATGAAATTTATAGCACTCCGAATTAATAATATAAAAATAAAAATAAAAACAAAAAAACAAACCAAGTGTGTGTAGATAAACTAGTTTTCCACTAACATAAATCCTAAAAACTATTTCGTGGAAATGAAATCTCCGCACACGAGACCGATTTTCCATTTCGCTGAATTTTTTTCCAGATAGACCACGTTTCCCTTCAACCTTTTTCGGGAATCGCTATCGCACCGAAACAATCCGAAAGGTTCAGAAATTCATTTTCCGTAAGGTTTGCCATCGAGAGCGGTTAAATCTTAGCAGCTTATTGAAGATTGGCAAGCTACAAACTGTTGTATATATAGCACGAATGGTTGTTTAAATCGGCTTTGCAGATAAATATGCACGGACGTTTAAATCCACAGATAACATTTATTTCTGCATCGACTCAAATATGTTTAATAGTATAAATAACTGTACAGTGTATTTTGTGATTCTATTGCGACTTTTTAATCACCCTGAACAAGCAAATCGAAAAGCAAATCCGCGAATGATTTGATGAGGGAATTTCCCCCTCACGAGTTGACAACGTGGAATTTCCCGAGCGTCAGCTGTCTCGCTTCCGGCCGTCCCGAAGCTTCCGGTCAGCCGGAAGCTGGATGCCGATGACCTGGAAGAAGAAGAAATCATACTGGCATGCGATCACTGAATGATTTCGATGGAGTGGTTCATGATAATAATATAAATATAAAATAATAGGTGCGGAATTACGATATTTATCACAAGCTTTTTCCTCATTCTGGTGCGTAAAAGGTAATTGCGTCGGCTTTTCTTGCGGTCGGAAGGATTCAGTGTCGGATTTTTTGCGCGGCAAAATGTTGCACCATGTCGATGCACGTGCGCTGCTAAGAAACTCTTCATGGTGCGGAACTTCAACAGGAAAAAAAGTTAATCGATGGATTTATTTATCGGGGAGAGAGGGAAAATGGGGGGAAAAAATTCCAAGGAAAAAACTGTTTTGGGGAAAAAATTTGACCTTTACTCCTTGCGTCTCTCATTTTGGCAAATATTAGCAAGAAACGCCTAACCACTCTTTTCCTCCAGCCGATTGATTATGCGGAAAAGCTATCCGAGTGCATTCACTCGAGTGTATTCACAATATGGGACACAACTCGGCGTTTTCCGGCTTTCTTTCCGCCTTTCTCGCCTCGACCAAGCAGGATGCCTGTGCAAATACACTCCATTTTGTACGAACGCCCTTGTCTCTATGACGGTCCGCACTCGATGGCGCATATGGCGTCAACATGAGCTTTTTTCATGCTAGGTGGGTTACGTCATTCAAATAAATTAATTGCGTGACTAGCCATAATCAGAGGAAATGATCGATTGCGTTCATGCTCGAGATGCCAGCAGCACAATGGGAACCGTTTCGTTCCCGTAGCCGATGGTAAAACCCTTTTTTTTCTCTGAAGCGATTCGATGAGTTCTGAAGGCTTTGGACCATCGAGGACACCTTATGAGGGTAATTATGAGATTCCCGGGCCGGAACTCGCCCCTCCGTGGAGGGAGCCGGGGAGAGGGAACCCGATGCCGCGAGGGACCGGGACGCGATTTGAATTATTGAGAGTCATTTGATAGTCCCTGCAGGATCTCCTCCCTTTTCTTCCCCATCTCATCCGGTTTTCCTTCCTATCTCTTTCCCGGGGATCCCGAGGAAGGGAAGTGCGGACAACCATCGCCTTTCCTGCAGTCCGACCCTTCGTTTTAATGGGAGACATGTCATGGCATCGGAACGCGTGTCCTTGCATCGGAACTCAGGTCGCCGCATCGTGGCGTTAGTAGTTGCATCGCAAGGCCTGTCATGGCATCGGAAGGCCTGTCATGACATCGGAACGCTGGTCATTTTGGGTCCAGAAAAGGGAATCCCCCCCCCTCTCATCCCGTCCCGATGAAAATGCAAGGAAGGGGGGCCGTGATAAAACGCGGGGGATGCGTTCGTATATGGGGGGCATCAATCACTGTCGCTCTCCATTATGGATCCAAGGTTTTAACTCTAAAGCCGCCTCAATCCTCTCTTGTATTCCCGGGGGAATTTCTGATTCCGGATGTTTTTCGGAGTTGGGTTCGTTTTCCAGGGTCGTAGGAAAAGATTCGACGCCAGATATGGATTGATGCGAAGGGAAAATCATCTCTGAAATGGGAATAGAGCCACGAAGATGAGATTGTTATGCATGAGATGCTGCACGAGGATCTTGGGAGTCCCGTATTTCTGATATGTTTGCTTTCAATCACAACCTTATTTGTACTTGATAATGGATCTTTTAATAGTCCTCTCGTGGAGAGGGTTCTCCTCTGCGGTTCCTCCCGGCCCCCATTGCCCCCCTCCCGGCCCCCATTTCCCCCCCTGCCCCCCTCCCGGCTCCCATTGCCCCCCTCCCCCTTCCCAGCCCTTTTCCCGGGCGAATCGGCAGAAGTAACTTTTGGGGAAGTAATTGCTGTCGCCGAATGTAATGGTCCTGCATAACGAGGAAGAGTGGAACGGAAGGAAAAAGAGAGAGGAGGTGCAGGAAGGATTTGGACGAGGAACCTCGTTAGAGATGGGGAAGGCATGACACACGAGATTGGCCCAATTTCTGCGTGAATCCTTTCCCTCCCCCCCCCCTTTTCGTCCCGGCCTTCCGCTTCACTCGGGTCATGATGCTTTTGAAAGGGTTTCTTCGATGAGACGGTGTGCTCGGTGGTTCCGAGTTGTTCCAGGCGGTTCTGGGTAGAAACGAGATTTTGGTTCTTCCCGTATCCATTGGCGCTATTTCCGGATCGGTTGTGCTCGTCTCCGTCCGGTGACGTAGTGGCCGATACGGCGACATCATGAGCTCACCGGGAGACTTCGATCTCGCTCCAACCTTTACTTTTCCCTCGAAGCTCACGGTGACAGGCTCTTCATCCATCGAAGCTGGATTGAGACGTAGTTCCACCGTAAGAATCCATTATTATTTCACAAACCCCTCGCACGACACAGAAACCACGACACAAAGCCAGAATCGGGCGAGGGACTCGAGGGGCACTCGGCGTAGAAAAAAGCTGATTTATCGGGCGTCCCGTCGGACGTGGCCAAACCCCCCCACCCCACGCTATCAGTCTTCTATCCCCTTTTGAAGGCGACGACTCGAATGCAGCTCGGGCTCCAGACCCATCCATCACAGCACATCGGGGGAGTCGTGACGGGTGCCATTCAGGTGCACCGAGTTTCCACTCCACGTGCCATGAAGCATGGAGTAGACCACGCTTAAGCCCGACCGAGGGAGAGCAGTGTCCCACGGCAGCCCATGGCCTGGACCGATGGCCTGGACCGGCCATCGGTCGGATTCGAACCTCTGCCGACCGGAGACCCGAAGGCGTAGAGCAACGATCGAGCCTGTGGCATAGACTTCCGTAAGCGATCGTCGGTTGTCTCCGTCTTCGTTTCTGCACTTCCGCATCCCGCCAGGCAGCGATCCCCGGCCGTCGAAGGAACGACGGGTCTCCGCGGGAAAACCTTATTCGGGTCTTCCTCGCGGGCAGTCGATTCACTCTGAAGGCGAATGGATGCTTCCAGCCTGAAATTATCGATTGCACTCGTGACTGACTTCGTGGACTGACTTCGTGGAAGATTAGACTTTGAAAGAGAAGAGTTTCAGACGTCAATGACGTTAGGTTGAAGGGAGACAAAGACGAGGAGCGGGGAGTTTCTTTAATTTCTTTAATTAATGTCTCGTTAGATCCGCTTTGTAAGAAAAAATTAATTGCGGCAGTTGCATGGCTGTTTTGGTGATTGATTCATCCTCGTGAAGAAAGATAAGAGATTGCAGAGACTTACGGGAAATTCGTCGGTTCGGTTCGGTTTCTTCGGTGGGAAAGTTTCCAGGTTTCGTGCGGAACTTGAGGAATCCGTGTCTGGTATTGAAGCCAAGAATTCAATTTCAGAAAATGAGTTACTGCTGATGGTGATGGGAACTGGTGATGGGAACTGGTGATGGGAACGGGTGATGGGAACGGGTTATGGAAGACCTTGCGCACCTAAGTACGGAGTTCTTGCCAGAATCGAATCGGCTGGTTCCGGCGTCCTTGCAAAGCTAATATCTCTTTGCATAATTCAGCCGGGAATTGCTTTAATTAGATTTAAATAACCCAGCCCTAGTTTCTTATTGGAACTGGGTTTGTAATCACTGCAACTGGGGATGTTATCACTGCAACTGGGGATGTTATCACTGCCCTCAGAAGCATTTGCTTCGCGCTTTTGGATGATGTATGGCACGTCCATCGGTGCGTCATATATCATTCGCGGCTTCATGGGGGCAATACCAATTTCCTCGACGAAGGTTCAAATGAACCGAAAACTTGGAATCGGCACCGCTTTTCATGAATAGCATCATACATCATTTCTAGGGGCTTTTGTGCTCGGCTGGCACGGGCTTGTAACTTTTTCGATGGCCTCGGGAAATTTTCGTGAGAAGTCGGAGCAAAAAAAAGAAAAAGATAAGATAAAGGGTTTCAATAGCTCTTCTCCCTTGGAATTCATCGAAGCGGATTTTGCAGCAAGATAAGGAAAGCGCAAAGTTTTTCTCATTCTGCTAATGGAGCCCGAGGAATAACGTAGCCTTGGCAGAATCGAACTGTAAGTCCAGGACAGATGGGCGACGTGCGTTTTTTTTTTTTCAAATTGAAAGCATTCATTTTCAGAATGGACTTCGATGAAAAATCATCAACTCGGCCGATCGGATTCTCATAGGCACCATTAGCGTAAACTCAAGTTAAATGGAAATTCACAGTGAATTTCGCCCAGTCTCACCTATAACATATTTTCTTTTGGTGAAGAATTCAGAATTTTCCAGAATTTTTCTCTTTCCCCCTCCCCCCCCCCCTCCCATCTCGACTCCCTTTGGGGGGGGGGGGGGGGGGGGGGGGGGGGGCCGCTGCCTTATTAGTTGGGAAACCACATGTATGCTTTTTAAAGGGAAAATATGCATTTGAAAATGCAAAATTAGGAGTTTAATGCTTCGCTTTTTTTGTATAGTTAATACGACCTCATAATAATAGATAGTTATTGAGAGATGTTACGATTTGTCCTAAACTGCTTTGAGTTTTTCATCAAAGTATTCCTTTTCATCAAATTTCCCAATAAATCGCGATTTTTTAATTCTATTTTCCAAATTAAGAATTACATGCTCAACATCAGTCATGCTTTCATCTGGGCGCGTTTAAAAGCAGTTGAAGACGTCGATGACGTCAGACGGAAACAACGAGTCCCATTTCTCCGGATTCTTCGAGCCTTTTCTTTTTCTTCTGCTGATGAACCGAACCCACGCAGCACAGACCTACAAAGCCCATGATTCGTTAGCAATCAGAGCGTTTCCCCACATAACTTCTTCCTGTTGGTTCCTACTTGCAAAAGTACGTCACGTTCGTGAGTAATCTGGCATGCAATCACTGTCGCCACGAGTGATTTCGAATCCTGTTTGTACTCTAGACCTTCTTCAGCCTAGAATCTGCAAGAAAGATGCCTTGGATGCACCTTGGAAGCACCTTGGATGCACCTTGGAAGCACCTTGGACGATCGGCTATGCTGCTTCATGAAGCAATGTGACGTCATATTTGCGACGCGATGAGTTGTCTGAAGAGGAGCAAGTTCCCTCTTGTTCATGCTGCGGACCAGCGACGAAAATATCTCTCCCGTTTGTCGCATCTCGGCTAACAGCATCGACGAGGACGTGGGAGGAATTCCTTCCTGGAATCGCTGCAATGGAACTCCGCGGCCGATGACGCGAAGTCTCGTCATCACGCTCTTCGGGGCTGCGAAAGCGATTTAGGGGGGAAAGCGAACCGCCCTTTCAAATAAATGGCATAGGGTTAGGAAATTGAAATCCGATGACTTCTCGAATTATTTTCCCATCCGTTGCACTCCTATAAAATTCCCAGTTTCAATTCATAGTTTCCTCGAGAGAGAGGAAAATAAATGGAAAGGGGCTGACGTGCCTTGTTGAAGGCTTTATGGATTCAAAGTTGTGATGTGGTTCAATTTGGAAATTAGTGCAGAGTAAAGTGAAAATGTGGGGCTGCCAAGTCGATGAGGTCAACAAATCGGTCGATGAATCAATTGGTTAATCAGATTGAAATTTGGATCGGTCAGAAGCCCTCCCCCCCCCCCAAAAAAAAAAAGTTGAAATGAAAAAATTGCGGAATGAGCTTAAATTGGACTGAGGATCTCCCGAGAGGTCAAGAGGTCCACAAAAACCAATTTCGAAGATGAAATTCGCCGTTCGATATTCGTTCCTCATCTCCGCAGCCTCAGGAATTGCGATTTCCAGAAAAGTGTCAGTGACCAATCGTGACGGGGTGTAGCGTAAAGGGGCATTCAGGCATCGCATGGACACGAAGACGGAACGGTCCGGAAATGTAATTGACAAAACCGGGAACGTGGAAGCATGACAATCACGCGTCCCACATGGGAATACAGCCGAATGGCGAAGTAGGCGCCTCCCACCGAGGATGCCTCGAGGGAGTACGCCTCCGTCTCCCACGGATGCCTCAGGGGAGTAGCCGCATTGAGATGCCCTCGCTGCATAGAGAAGAGTCGGCAGATTCAACGATGAAGAAGTGGGTCCATCGGATCGGGTGCTTCACGACCGTGATCCGCCCTGGGATTTCAGTCTTTCGAGGGCGGGGGGGCATGGCCTAACATGGCCTCGGAACTGGCCTTGGATTCTCACTCCCCGAGGCCGATGGAAGGTTCTCGGGAGGTAGATGGAGCCTCCCCTTGTAAGATTATCTAAAGACAGGAACGAAATGAATTAGGTAAAGTGGGGAGGGTGCCACGAGGATGAATATTTCATTCCCCCTTTCTCCTCTCATCCTCCTTTTTTCCACCTCCTCTCGCATGCGTGATAAAACAGAGAGCCGAAAGAGGAGGGGAGGCAGACGGCTTGACGGCGAGGAGGCCCGTTGCCATGGAAACCGAGTAAAGAGATCACGTGATCCCTCTCCCTCTCTCAGAGATTTATGAAGCGGCGCAGGGGCTGATGAAGTGTTAGCAGTGGGTGGGTTAGAATCAGTCGGGTTCGGGGGCCTTCCACACTCCATGCCCCTCTCGTCTCTGTCTCTCAGTGTCCGTTCCTCGGCTCCCCATCCTGCACTGCATGTTCTTCGCTCAACCCTTCAGCAGACATGGCCCTGATCTTGGAGGTGAGCGGGAAAGAGGAACGAGTCGGGAGAAACCGGGCGCGTTTCCCTGGAATAACACCGTTAGAGCTTTTCTTCCATTAACCTCCTTCGTGGAACCGTGGAGCATAATCCGCATAATTCCACCGTGCATTCAAAGGGATTCTGTCTACCTAAACCAGTCGTAGGCCTCGAGATGAAAGAGTCGTGTGGATCCTCGTTCCTATCTTCAGAAAGAACTTCTCCTTTTGGCTATCGATCAGTTCCAAGAAATCTCCTCCCCTTCAATATGCAAGGTATCTCCCTCAATATGTGAGGTATCTCTTTCATTACGCGAGGTATCTCCTTCAATATGGGAGGTATCTCTTTCATTACGCGAGGTATCTCATTCTCTTTCCCCGTCGTTATTGCTTCCACCTGAAGGCGGGCTGAGCTCGATTTAGATAGCACTATACCTCCAGGGATTCTTCCTAGAGATACTTCGAAGGAGGTATTGAGGGAGAGAGAAAAAAGACAAACAAAAGGATCGGCGCATCGATCCCCGACCAGACATTGAGGTTTCCTCGAAATGGAGGCAACCCTCCGGGAAGCTCAGAGATCTTTCCGTCCTCGATACGACTAACTACCGCCCCCCTCCCCCTGCCCTCCCCCTGCCCTCCCCCTGTGCCGTCTTCCTCGTCGAGGGAGTCTATGATCCCTCCCCCGGGGAAAGACATCATTATAGATGGGGAAAAATCGATGAAGGCCCGGAGTTCATTCTCTTGTCTGATTGGTCCATTTGTCCGGATTCCGGACCTCCTCTTCAGGTACGACAAAAGGACGGCGGAGGACAGAGCTTGTCAGTCTTTTCACGTCTGATGAGGTTATCGACTGAGAGAGTCCTCGGTTTCTTCCGTCCGTCCTCATCGGGATCGTTTGAGGCTTCGGGCAGAGTGCCATATGGAAGAGGAATCCCTCGAGTGTTTGTCCCTTCTTTCCCGGGGATTTTCCGCTCCTGAGATTTTCCGACTCTCGTGACGTCATCGATCCCTGCACCTGTCTACTCGTATTTTACCGGTTCGCCAACTGCGTTTAATTTTCCTCACGCGCCCAGAATGCGTTAAAGTATCCCCGGCGTCCCCCAAGGAGTAATAGAGGGTAATAAACACTATAACGAAGGGAGTAATAAATATTGCAGACCCGAGATCCCGGAGACTCGGATACAATCGATATCAAATGGAGGTAGGCCCATTTCGAATGAGCGATGAGGCACAATAAGACTGTCATTCCGGGGGGAATTCTATTGCCTCTCAAATACCAGAATTAGGAACTCGATAGAGATTTCATGGAGGAAATGGAGTCGTCGGAGGGATGCAGAGCGGATTATCAATTCATGTCAATGACTTATGAATGCTCGTTGGATGGGCTTCGATCCACGGTTCCATATACTAATGCCTTTTTTTTCTGGAGGAGAGACGAAGGGGGGGGGGGGGAAAGGGAAAAAGAAATCAAAGATGGGAGGTAGTCCGAGGCAATAATTGAAAGTGGAGGGAGGGGAATCTGGAGATTTGATTTCTCATTCCCTCCAGGGATTCCGGGACAAATTGGGTCTTTATTCGCAAGACCTCCCTCCATCCTCTCTTTCTATGTTATATCAAGGTAAAAGGCTTGAAAGTGAGTTCACTCTCTCACATGCGGCCTTCCCTTTTCTGTGTTCCAGATGAACCGTCCAATTCAGGTGAAGCCGGCAGACACTGAAAGTCGTGGTGGTGAGTGTGGATGTTTGTCTGTCTGTGCGCCTGCTCGGGTCAAAACGGCAAAAAAGAGAAAGGCTTAATCCGACGACGAAAACGGCGAAGCAGCGGCTAGGGAAAGTCTCGATGCGACGGCGGCTACCAGAACCGGCGGCTTTAGG
>CAJPEV010003074.1:0-35120 GCA_905338385.1 Darwinula stevensoni | reverse complement strand
TTTAAGTGAAATTTTATGGGTGCGGCCCGCAGGCATCTGCAGGGTAAGGAATGCGGCCCGCCGACCGATTTGAGTTTGACACCCCTGTTCTAGGCCATAGGCTTGGCTATCCAACGCTTTTAGCGCCAGGCCCATTGAGCTATATTAGTCTAAGCCCTAGGTTTCATACTTAACTGTGTCGATCAACGTTGTTTTCTTTATTTCTTCCATTTGGTCAGGCATGGCGGTTCGGGACATCACTTCCATGCAATAGTTTTCTGTTTGCGTTTCATGTCATGGCCGATTTATTCGAGTTCTCATAATTGGTGAAATCAAATAATAACGTAAGTTCTTTGTTTCATATGTCGCGCAAACGGCCCGCTCCCCCCCATCAAAATTGTGGCGATTTTTGCGAGGTGAGGTTGAACGTGAAAAGAAAATGTTGAAAGGGGTCCCACACGACAGCGATGTGGCAGTCACTGCAGATAATAAGCGATTTGTGCTGGCGCGGAAACAACGTTTGCCACTGCAGTTGCGGTGNGTTGAAAGGGGTCCCACACGACAGCGATGTGGCAGTCACTGCAGATAATAAGCGATTTGTGCTGGCGCGGAAACAACGTTTGCCACTGCAGTTGCGGTGCGAAGTGCCTAAATCAGTGCTTTAGGAGGTGCTAGCCATAATGGCTAGAATGACTGATGAACGTTGCACGTTGGGAGCGTTAGGCTGAACAGCAAGAGGCAACGAATGCTGAGCTCAGGAATAGGAGAGCCATGCAGCCTGATGGGCAACTTGATGCAAGGAACGCAGCACTCAGGTATCGAAAGCCGTGGGGCGGCCGGGAATTTAACCCGGACCTCTTGCTTGCCGGTTAAGTGTGTTACCCTTACACCACAGAATTCGGGCCTCTCCATGTAATCTCGAATCACTACAGTCGTTTGCGCAGCGAGCACTGTCAGGCTGTACATTTGCTGTAGGGAGGGGAGATTAGTTTCACATTGCAGCCACAATGGAAAAGTGCTTCTGCTGCAACTCACACGTAACGCTCACACTGTTGTTCACTGGTGCTAATGTGGAGGGGAGAAATTATTTGTTAGTATTCTGCTGCACATGTGCTAAATTTCCTCTGTGTTAAAGTCGAACAAGTTCTAGGAAATGGCACGTACTGTTTCAGAATCAGTGATACTTGTCCCGCAAGCTAATACTAATAACCCATGAGTTAATCGATGATGCAAGAGTATTAAATGTGCTGGGAAGAAGTTCTGGTGGTGGCTATCACCGCAACGCGCGAGGCCTACGAGACTAGATCATTTTAGGCCATACGCTGCCATACCACTCAAAGCGCCAGGTCAATTAGGCTATGCCATCTTTGGTCATGGGCCAGGTCCATGGGGCAATGCTATACTAGGCCAAAGGCTTGGCCATCCAACGCACTTAGCGCCAGGTCCATCGGGCTATATCAGTGTGAGCCATAGGCTTTGGCTCATCCTATTATTTCCATAGGCTTCATATTTTAACCGTGTCATGCAAAGGGTGCCACTAACTGAATGCGTGTCACGTTTCCACTGATTGATTGCAAGGTCATGTGACTACATTCTGTGCTAAGGTGTTTTTTTTTTCTGTATTTATTTTTTTCCGTTAGGTTAGATGTGGCAGTTCGCGCCATCACTTCCATGCAATAGTTTTCTGCTTGCGTTTCATGTCATCGCCGATTTATTTGAGTTCTCATGATTGATGAAGTCAAAATAATAGTCTAAAAAGGCTCTGCTTCATATGTCGCGCAAACCAGGTGCACCTCCCATCAAAATGGTGGCAGTTTTTGTGAGGTGAGGTTGAACGCGAAGAAGAATTGTTGAAGGTCACACATGACAGCGATGAGGCAGTTGATGCTGGTAAAAAACGGTTGGTGCTGGCGCGGAAACAACGTTTGCCACTGCAGTTGCGGTGCGAAGTGCCTAAATCGGTGCTAGCCGTAATGGCTAGAATCAGTGATGAACAGCAAGCAGATGTGCGTAGGGCCGCTGAGACCGCTGAACAGCAAGAGGCAGCGAATGCTGGACTCCGGAATAAGAGAGCCGTGCAGCCTGCTGAGCAACTTGATGCAAGGAACGCAGCACTCAGGTGTCGAAAGCCGTGGGGCGGCCGGGAATTGAACCCGGTCCTCCTGCTTGCCGGTCAGGTGTGCTACCATTACACCACGGAATTCGGGACATTTTGTCAGACATATCCATGTCATCTCAAATCACTACAGTCGTTTGCGCAGCGAGCACTGTCAGGCTGTACATTTTGATGTGAAACAAATGCCTTCTCTCTACAACGGAAAAATGCTTCTGCTGCAACTCACACTTCAGCACCAGTGAGCAACACTTAGCCTCAACAATAGCCTCAGGGTAATGTGGTGGCGAGGCATTTTCTGGAATTAGTCGCTAGCATTGTGCCGCACATGTACTAAATTCCCTTTGAGGCTTCGAACAAGTTCTTGGAAATGGTCCGTACTGTTTCAGAATCATTGGTGTCTGTACTATATGCTAACGCTTATAGCACATGAGGTAATCGGTGATGCAAGAGTATTGAATGTGCTAGGGAGACAAAATCAGCAAAGTCGTCTTGAGTGTCATGAAAACGTGCTAAACTGTTCGCAATGAACGATTGTGGCAATCAGCTGGAATATCATGATGATGGTGTTTAGGAACAGAATCTCCCTGTACACTGTAAGCTAAAAGTGTATACATGTAATGAAGCGGTTCACTTCCTAATGGGTAATGAGGTGAACAGAGGATTGTCAAGATGTTATGCTCATAATAGAAGGATGAAATTTCCACCTATTAGATGGCCAGCGTAGCGGCCGCAGGCCGCTAGTTCCCATGTGATCAAAGTCAAAGATGAACGCGAGAAAGAAATCAATGGAAATAAAATGAATGGCTGTCTGCGATAAGATGAAAGCCAGTACCAAATTACTATTTTTTCTCAGTTTCTGGCTTTAAAGAGTAAAAAATAAGTGTCCTGAAAAGGCGAAGTTATATGTACATTTTACCGCGGAATGGGCGTTAATATTTCATTGGCCGCGTTAATTTAATGTACTGGTACGACTGCGAAGCTAATTTTTTCTCGTGGCGTTCAGAGGTTGCAGTTTGGGATGATCTGGTATGCCATCATCGTATGTTGCGTGGTCTAAATTGTTGGCAACTTTTCATGCCCACAGATTGTCTAGAATGAGTGGTGATTGGCAGGACGACGAATTGCAGTACAGTAACGTGCCGTAGGAATACTGAGACGAGCTTTACTTGTGGAACGTTTAGTCAAAGAAATTTCACGAACCCCTCACACAAGACAGCACAATTACTTAGTCAGACCATAACTCTTAAAGGAGGCAAGACTGAGAAACCGGTATATTGTAGCCAACGTAAAAATGAGGAGCTTTCAAGCTGAGCATTGAACAGAAACCTATCTCTAGAGCCTCCTAGTAATATTCTTGGAATAGAGCGAAAGAGTAACGAGGCTCAGACCTTGCAGATCCTTCCCAATCTTACCATCGGTTCTTGCTGAATCCATTTCCACAGGAAATGATCGTTCGCAAACTAGGCACGAGAAAAATAAGTCTGCTGCCGCACGAAAAAAGCCAAAGATTCCACGCATGGCAACGTGGTTTGGAGGGAGTGGCACGTGAAACTAGTCTAAATTGTTTCAATGTCATGTGCCATACATCCGGAGCCCTCGCTTTCAAATTTACCGAGTTAATAATTCAAACATATATTAATCTTCTGATTAGGAAGTTATAGAACCCCGAGTCGAAAGCCGATCGAGGAAAAGGACCCAATACCCATTCCACTCTTTCACCGTCCCAACATCGGCTTTGCTGCTGCATGTATACTCATGCACCTTGTACTTAACAAACAATATCCTGCATGAAAGTTCCGACAAATTGTTGGAAAAAAGTATGATGTTGCCAGACTTCGTGCGCGATGTGAATAGTATCCTGTTCACTCCACCAAACTTAGCATACGGATTAGACGGCTGCATCGATGTGGCTTCTTCGATTTCTGTTGGGCTTCCTTCCTCCTTTCAACGTGCTTACATGAATTTCATTCAAATCCTTGTCCACCTAAGTACGTAATCTGCCTGCATTTGCAGCAGTTTTCGCTTTTGTTTTTTTTTTTCGAATTTACCTTGTTACGATAAATGATCGCCAGAGATGAAGAAGAGAAGGCAGAATTGTAAAATTGTCTCACTCCCTCTGTGGCTTGAGAAAACTCACTGCATCGATCCTGTTCCTGGACGTAGTCCGGCAAGCACTGACAGGTCGAGAGACCACCGTCATCTTGGAAGCAATGCGAATTCGGAGCTACGAACTCGTGCCACTCGTTGCACAATTCACCGAGGTATAGCAGCCCTGGAACGCAAAGATTTTCAAAACACCAATTTTTGATCGACCGGTTTTATGACAGAGTAAAGATCTCATGGGAAGAAAATACGACTCACGGCATTTGCCATCATCTTCAGTGAAACCCTCCTTGCATCGGCATGTTTCCGAACCGGAATCGCCAGCGCATTCCGAATTATCCGGGGTGCAAATTGCGAGGGCAGCGTCAGTTCGCCCAGTCCTGGATTCCACTTAACATTTAAAAAATATAGAAAAAAGCAGAATGTGGCATTTAAGGACGGGCAGGTATATGAGTTGTTCTGAGCCTTTTTCTTGAAATCGACCAGGCCCAACTCACTGCAGAGGTCTTCATCCCGTACATAGTCCAACGTGCACTTGCAAGTTGCAGAACCGGGCTCGCCGATGCACTCAGCGTGTTCCGAATAACAATTATGCAAGCTTGGATCGCAGGAGTCGTCCAACCCTGCACCATTCTCTGGCACTGCGAAACGTCGCACCGTAAGCACAAGTCAAAACGTGTATTTTTTTTAATCATAAAAGCAATGCATTTTCATAATCTCGTAATCGGTTTCTTTTAGTTGTACACATTTATATACTGTATGTATTGTTTTCGGCCCAGCCGGCACGACACGCGGTGAGTGGCCTGGTCGAAGAGTTGCCCTACATATGAGGGAAGAGCTCTCTGCAAGCCGTCCTAGGGAGGCCGTAATATGCGCATGACCCCCTAGGTGTCACGCCTGAACTGTGACCCTTCATCCCAGCCTAGAAATCCTCCTTATTAACCCTCTAGACGTCTTTTGTTCTTAGTCACCTCTCTTTCCATTTCTTTCTGACGCCGGATGACTAGAGACAGAGCTATGGTTACATTTTAACCCGGTAATTCAGCTTGCAGTTGCCCAGAAATTAAGGCCAGTGCCCCAGGATCGCCCGCACTTGACGAGTGAGACTCTTCCCCTTCTTCCCCATCGAGACTGGATCCAGCTAAGAGCTCTGAGGTGATTCCAGTTCATCTTATACTCATACATTAATTTCTTATGATCGATTAGCATCGACCTCACCATCCCTATGTCCTTCGGTGTTAGACCTTCCCGATTTCTTGATTCATCTCTTCCCTCTTGAGAAGATACTCCTGACTGTCTCCATCATTGATTGCTTGAGTGGGTACTAGCTTGGTCACTCAAAGTTTCGAATTCCTTTTTATCCTCTCCTTGCGATCCTGATTGCTGTAACCTATAGAAGTGCGCTGCCAAGCCTCGAAGTCTCACACTGGACACGGCAGAGATCTTCTTAATGCAAGTCGAGCTGCTCGGGTGCCTGGAATGCGGGTCATCGAGAATGTGGGTCATGAAGAATGTCATGCCTTCCCACCATTCAGTTCCAGTCAGAAGGTAACCCATTCGTCTTAAAGAATGTTTTTTTTTTTTTCGACCATTCTAAATCTCCACAGAAGATTATTAAGCGGAATCAATCATTCCTAAAATGAGTCTTGACTTTCGTTCCATCAGTCGTAAATCAAGACAAAACCGTCTCTGTTCTAATGAGTCAAGCATCTTTCGAAATGGCTTTCTCGTTTTCGAAAAAGTTGCAAAACGTGCAATATGCTAATTTAACCGTAAGACGCATGAGTGAATTAATCTAGATATTTACGTAGGTCGGGTCTATGGGACCCACTGCCAAAATAACACGCTTAGTCTCACTTTTGAAAAGAACAATATAAATTTATCAAAGGAATGTCCATGTAAGGACCCTATAAATCAAGTATTGTACAGATTAAACATTTTTGCATCAAATGGTCAGGGTCCCGAATACCCTTGTCATGCATCCTAGGGTTAACATAAACCATGGTTAAAATAAACGGTGCACCATCGGCATCTGGCAGGAAAGAGATCCTCCAGCTCGTCCACTCACTGCATCGGCCTTTTTCTTCCTTGTAGTCTTCATTACACTCGCACTCTTTTGGTTTTTTCTTATGACACTGCGTTTTCCACTCAATCTTCTTTATGATGTTGACAATATACGCCCACGAGCACCTCTGCATAGAAGACGACACGACTCAGTCCCGACGGTCACGTGCCGTCGCGTGGCAAGTTCATTAAAATTACCTCGAGAAATAAAGGAAGTTCTGCCGTATTACGCTCACTTCCGCTACGTTTAAAATGCTTCAATATGGGTTTATTACCCGTCCCAGAGAAAGTCAAATACCATCATTGTCTGAATATGAACTATTGTGTTCTCCATTAATATTATAATTTCATTGGTAAACGATAAAAAGATATAAATGACCTAAAAATGATTTGGAACAGCATAACGTGCGGGTCGTAGACTAGAAAGAGTTTCACCTTGATTGTGATGACAGGAAAACTTATATAAAGCCCCTGGTACAATCCTATTTAAATCCTCAGTCGGTTAACCCTCCAAGCTCTCGAATGCCCAATCGGGACAGACGATCGGGACATTTAAGTTTTCGATCTATTTATTACCTCCACACCCACAGTTTCATTCAGGAAACACTTGTATTTGCAGCACTTGTATTTGAAGCACTTGAAGCGTCGGACCCACTCAGGTGTAGTTATCACAATTTAACCTTAATGGTAACCATGGCAACTAATAGTCAAGGCATTAAGCTAAAGGAGAGACCAAAGAATGCATCGCAATTGAATGGTATATAAAGGCTCACCGTGCATGCATGACTGCCAAAAGCGCGAATAATGCAATACGTGAAAAGAAATTAATTACCCTCCGTCATCGTAGTGGAAGTTACGTTCGTGTCAGAAAATGGAAAAGTTGGGACTAGAGGCACTCGATGGCTTCAAAGCCTTTCTACTTTTAAGTCATCGATGATGGGCGAGTAACTGCTGACATATTTTCCCTCCATTGTGAGCGAGGGTCTTTCATGTTGGCACAGACAAAAATGCCTCGAGCACATCACTTGCAGACCAATGGTAAGTCATGATGTGAACTCGGGGTCACTGTGGACACATTTCACTGTGCAGAAATATAATTTCTCAGTGCTGCGTGAAAGCCGTGATGATTCAGCGAACGCGACTCACGTGTGGTTGCTCAACTGCTACTGTCCCATTTAGAGGCCAGAATATGTATTTACTTATTAATTCCTACTATTGTAATGCATTGGAGATTTATATTGATTATATATGTATAGCATCATATATTGCATGGGGTAAACTAAGAAATGTTCATATTTGGATGCTACATATCGCAGCTCACATATGCGTTGCAATGAAGCGGTTTTTGTCCACCTCCGTTTTGCTACTGGAAATGAACCATTTATCGGATTTAGTTTTTAACCACATAGGATCTAAGAGGATCCTTCGAGAGAATTTACATACGCGATGGCAACGTCAGCGATTGTTTCGTCAGACTTTTCTTGGAGTCTGGTCCTCTTCAGATATCTAGCCGAATTGCCATCTATTTATTATCGCGGCTGATAATCGATTGCATGTCTTTGAGTTGAACATCGAGTCCTGGTCCTTCCCAAGGTGTAGAGCTCGGCTAAAGCTCGGCATCCCGGCAACGATTATGCATCGGGAATCCTATGTTGAAATATGTTCGAGGAGGCTTCATCCGAATGGGTTACCTTCTGACTGGAACTGAATGGTGGGAAGGCATGACATTCTTCATGACCCACATTCTCGATGACCCGCATTCCAGGCACCCGAGCAGCTCGACTTGCATTAAGAAGATCTCTGCTGAAGTACTGACTGAAGGTTGACATTGAGGATGTTCCGTGCTTGGTCGATCGTGCGCACGAGAGCCGAGCACTCACACGACTACGAGACAACGCCTGCAAATGAGGAATCTTCCAGACGGGTGACATTTCTCCTGACACCGTTGCATTACCTGATGATGAGCGGGAGAAATGCTGAATCTATTCGAATCGCTAAACACATACCGAGTGCCCAAGCAATTTGAATGCGCCATGGGTTGAGTTTAGACATGCAGATATGCAGTCTTACATACAGCCGTACATGGACCAGTTCAGCAGTCCCACTTGAGCCAATGTTGAAAGTAAACATTGAAAGCATTGAGCGCTGATGCACTGCATGTCAGACGATTAGAAGAGGCTTGGAGGAATCTCGTGTTCCCGGTGTCCCAAAACGACGTTACATTAAAAAAAAAAACATTTCGGAAATGGCTTTTGACCACCGCGCTTTCGGACACATGCCACGTCATATCTTGTGGTGTTACGAGGTCGGTGGGCACCATCTGGAGAATTCACACATCTTCTCGTAGGGTAAACGCCCATTTCCATACATGTTGGTGCTAAATTAAGTTTGTTTATAATAACTTCAATACTTTTTTTCTTCATCGTGTGAAATCGTTTTGGGACACCTAATATTTGCACAACATTGTTTGCTCCCCCACCTTGCCTCTGAGTCACTCCTGGCCAGGAAGTACTCCCTGCCTCGAGTGTCTGCCTCTGATGCATTCTTCCCTCTCGGGATCGGAAAACACTCATGGAGCTTCCTATTTCGCTCTTTCAGTGCATCCTAACCGAGCTCCCTTGGGTGATCCCTTATCATCGTACCTGGATCTGCACGACCTGAAGCGATGACTGCCTCCACAATCATCGGGAATCCTTCGAAGTGATCTTCATCCCATCGAGTCGGGAAG
This sequence comes from Darwinula stevensoni, assembly GCA_905338385.1. Taxonomy (NCBI): domain Eukaryota; kingdom Metazoa; phylum Arthropoda; class Ostracoda; order Podocopida; family Darwinulidae; genus Darwinula; species Darwinula stevensoni. Next base: position 26,130 of record CAJPEV010003074.1, on the reverse strand, counting down.
CATAAATACTCCACGATTCCCAGAATTATCCCTGGATTCCTTTGATTGACATGCTTAACCGAACACATTAGGGAATTCTAGTATCAGTTTTGCGTTGCCTGTAGGGGAAAGGTCCGGTGCCGCACGAGAACAAGTGGGAAATGGTATCAAGTCACTCCCTAATACCACTGATATTTTGCTTCTCTCAGGGAAACCTCGTTTGCTCGATTGATTCAGATATATCGCTCGCCCGCAGGTAGGAAAAATGTTGGCTGGCACACCGACGTGTGGCCTACATGGGCAGGCAACTGCTATGTCTGCCCGTGTTCTCTCGCGCCCAGCCAACGCGAGTCCAACGTGTTGTGCTGCCTGAGAATTAGCGCACGAAATGCCCTGTTCGCTGTTGACCGAAATACAAACTTCCGACTCCACATTCCGATTTCCTTCCCACACTGCAGCTCGAGTTTCTCAGTATTTTAGGAAGGGCATGAGGTCGACCGAGAATCTCTCCGGTTGTCAGTCAATTATGACGGCGTTGATCGTTTCACACGAGAGAGTTTTCGGGAAATACCAGAACTTAGAGCCTATCGTACGAGATCTACCCTCTAAACGTTGTCAACTCGCGTCGCATTTCTCGGTCGACGATCAGCCGCGAATATTTGTGGATGACTCACCTCACCGTCCGCGTTCCACGACGAAGACGACGTCGTCATCGTCTTGGCACTGGCAGGTTCTCCATTGATTTCCGACGCAGGCGGCGTGATTCACGCAATCTGATTCCGAAGAATCTCTGCAGAGTTCCCCTACCGGGATCTCTACAACAAACATCAGAATGACAAGAACGAGGGAGAAAAATGTTGTATCGCTCGCGGTCGTCCGGCGTGGCCAGTAGTATCACTCGTACGTCGCTGTACTTTAATAGCTACCCGCAAACTACCTTGACCGTCGCGAAACAAGAAATTAAAAATAAAAAAGGATATTAGAAATTGTCCCTTGGGGATGGTTCGTATCGGTCGGACGGAATCAGTGGCCGTTAGACGATGATTCCAACAGACTGGGTTTCATACAGGATTTCGTTTATTCTAATCGAGGCTTTCATCGACAAAAGTATCCAAAATGAGACTGTACAAGATCCTTCTCGGTACAGCTTCGCGATTGACAGCTTTCGCTTTAAAGGCGAATGAACAAAAAATGAAAGAATATTTAACCCTTCTATAAACAAGAAACGATTTAGCTCACCCCCTCGATGCAGCACGTTCGCGATAAGTCATGGCGGGCGCTACAATGTCGTAGGGTTTTGTGGAATTCAGGGGGATTCCGAATCTACCTAGGGAGAGACAGGATTCCACTAAACACGCGGGTTTAGCGGAATCCTCTCGAAAACCTGCATTGTGTCACCTCCCTAGGGGGATTCCAAATCACCCGGATTAGCTGCCAATGCTTCCATCATTTTGTTTACTCCTAGGGAGAAAGAGAATTATCAAGACACCCGGGGGGAATGGAATTTCAATTCAGTCCATGTATGGAAAGAAAAAAAATCAACGTCAATCAGATTCGAAGCGGAGTCAATTACAGTTTTTCCCAATTGCTAACGTCCGTTTCTCAAAACCACACTTCCGTTTTCAAAACAATTTGAACAAATCCTCATTGCTAACGTACGAAAAGCGAAACTCGAAGTGCGATTTCCATATCTTCACGGACCCTTTTCGAAACTTAACGTACGGAAAAGGATAAAAAGGCCGATTCGACGAGCGCCAAGGATGGACGCCATGGCTGACGACTACGATCCATTTGCCTATACTCCAACAAGTCCCTTCCAACCGATCACAAAGATTTTCTCATCGTCTAGAGTTGTCAGAGCTAAATGCTTCGTCTCGAACGCTGAAAGAATTTCTCACGTCGGTGCAGAAATGTCATCGACAAGCGATGATGCTGACTGCGATTCGGTAGTATCCTAAATACCTTACCGCATCGCCCCTCCGATCTGCCCCTCGATCTCGCGAGGCGAGACGACGACGTCGAGGATCCTCGCCGCATCGCGACGGCGAGGCTCGCCTCGCACTCGAAACGCTCCCATTCGATCCGCTTCGAACGATCGACCGAGAGGGATCTCGTCGTCGTCCGTCTTCCGCTCGCGTCTCGCGATCTCGAAACGAAGCGCTCCCGAATCGCTCCGGGGAAGCAGACGGGGGCGCTCGACGGCCCCCGACCTCCCGATGCTAAATTCCCTCACGCGCGGTCGTCGCGTCGCCACCTCGTTTCCACCGGTTTCGACTCTCGAAGGGACGGTCGGATGCCGAGCGGAGAGGTTTCTTCACACCCGCAGGACCCGAGGGCCCCCCATCTCGGTGCCGAGAGACTCGTTCGGCTGGAAAACGAGACCCGTAAGGTTCATCTCTTGAGCCTTTCGACTTCACGCGAGCCTCTCTGCCAAAAAAAAAAAAAAATCATTTGCATCCGAGAGCCCTTCCAAAAAGATTCGGTCTCGAAGCCGATGTAAAAAATACGAAGGAAGTCGAAATCGGTTCGAGGCCCGAACGGGGCTAACGACTCCTTTCGAATTTCGAGACGATGGCACGTCGACCGTTACTGCATCCGAGGCTTAACGATCCACCGGTAAACTCTGTCACGGGACGGTTTTTGCACGGCTCGACGAATCGTTCCGAGAAAAAAAGCCAATCTTCTCGACACCTCGTGCGTCCGACGTCGAGGGTCTGTGGATCGTATCGTTTTTCCTCCTATATTCGATTCTCACCGTCTCCCGTAGAAAACGGCGGAGCGTTCGCTTCGAATCACCCCATAAAAGAGTTGGAAAAGCGAGCGGGGAGGCGGAAGGCGTACGCGATTGCAGTTCGTTCGATCCGTTCCAGTCCGTCGAGGATCGTCTCTGGGCGGTCGGCCCGAGCTTCCTACCCTTTCGGACGTTAAGACCGGGCGGAAGTACGTCACATGAGGTAGCCGACCCCCTTCCTGAAACGAGTTCATTTTCACCTCACCAAAATTTGGCATTCGTCTTACACCTCTCGACCGGTGGCGTAGTCAGGATTTTGCCAATGGAGGGGGGGGGGGGGGAGCTAAAAAATTCCCCTACTTCTCCTCGCTCGGTGAACGGGGGGGCGAATGCATTTTGACCAGAGTTGGGGGGACTTGAACCAAACTTGCCCCTTCGCTACGCCACTGCTCTCGATGGTGGCATGCTCTGGTGAAATCGAGGATGGTGGTACACCTAACAGCTGATATGCCATTCTTCTTTCAGGGTTGCGCCACGAATCAATTCTCACCATTTCCGGTCCACTAAAAATTGATTTTCTGAAAAAAATTGCATATTCGGTTGCTTCCTCTGCATTCTTCGCCAAATAGCATTCGGCAAGGAAGATAAATACATTCACTACATTCGACTCAAATGTGGCAACAAATGTAGATGCTCACTATAACTCTCAGAACTTGGTTCTGAGAGTTTTTATCATTTTTAACGACTGCCCCTTACCGACTTGACTTCCGTGTCACAATTCCTTTTAGATTTTCCTCTTTTGAGGAGGACTACTTGACTGAAAGGAAACAAATTAGTGTCTTGTGCAAAAAAATGAATTATTTCTTGGCGCATTTCACTGACACTCTGGAAATTCTGACAAATCTGTTTTTCTTTTGCCGCTCAACTTACGATCCCCTGACTTTCCTAACTTTACGTTACCATATCTTCATACTATCAAGAGTTGCAGCCTCTCAGGAACTCATGAAATAGGGGTAACATGTAACAAAGAAAGGCCACAAGAAATTTTATGAGGTTCACAGTCACATGAAATTCCAAGATGGCACCATGATGCCCAAGAGAAGAGAATCGGAAACCGGCACTAGGATTAAAATCGTACGAATACCTTTTCATTTCTTCATAAAACGTCAAAGTTGCATGCAGTCAAATGAATAAAAAAAAACACAGTCAAATTGGATTGCATTTGTGGGTATCCTGGGTCCTGAGTGGATGGTTGTGGAGGAAGAGGAGATGCAAATAAGAATAAAGGGCCCAGAACAAATGGGCTGCTTGAACAGTGCCTTCCGTTCAGACTTGGATCACTTGGGCAGTTGCTGATGGAGAATACGGTTGCATAGAGAGGGTGGTACATCAGAGGCCGTCGTTCCAGGAGAACGAACGGGAACGAGTCACATCCACGTCTGGGCATCCTGGGTCCTGGTCGGAGGAGTGGGAGGTCGCAGAGGAGGAGTGGTGCGCATCGGAGGTAGGTGTTCCAGAATCGGATCCGTCTGCTCGGGGATCTGACACGAAGAATAGGGAGGGGGCGGGTGAAGAGGTGCAGCCGCGGCAGGCGGGACGGGCGTCAACACGTACGTGTGTCCCGTCAACGGCGTCGCGGTGTACGTGTAGAGCGTCGGGGCGACGTTCGTCGCGGGGGTCAAGGACGCCACGTTCTGGGTGACGGCCGGCGCCGTCACCGCCGCCATGACGTAGTTGGTCTGCGCGACGAAGGAATTCGTTCCGACCGGGTCCGACGGAACCGACGCGTCGATGGGATTCGAATCCGCTTTGACGTCGTTGCTATTCTGTTTCGCCTTGCCGCCGGGATCGACGTCTCGCTTCGCGGTCGGTTCCAGTCGGAGAAATCTGACGTGGGGGAACTGGTCTTTCATGAAGTAGCGGAACGTGGAGTAGCCCATGACCTTCACCGCAGGCTCAAAGTGTTCGCAGTACTCCTTGTACGCGGCGTGGATCTTCTTCCGGGTGATGTCAGACGGCAGGTAGATCGGGGAGAGCTTGCCCTTGAGCTTGGACTTGGGTGTGACTGGAGCTCTGCCAGGTGGGAGATGGCGCTGGATGTAAGTCTGCAGGAAGGCCGTGGCATGCTGGTAACTGTCGAGGGAGAACGTGTTGTGCGGCTTCTTGCCGTGGTTCCCGTGGACGCGAGCCGTCACCCCGTGGGTCATCACGTGTTTCCGAATCCTCTTCACCTAAGAGTGTGATACAAGTGAGTCTTGGAAAAGACTATCCCTTAAAGAGGAAGAGGAACACGAAGGGGAAGCATGGTGCCGCAGTGGTGGGGGTAGGGCAAGGGGGGGGATGTAAGCCTCAAAATGGATGTGACTGGATGTAAGTTTGGAGGGGAGGAGTCACCTTATACTCCTTCCAATATACTTTTTCCTGACCCAATATATTTGTAAAAAATTTCCAGCCTCCAGAAAGCCGGGACATCTCTTACTATGCCGATCTCTTGGTTACGTATAAGTATGCGAATATCTTCCCTTTCCCACACAGATGGACTTTTCTGCATGGTGTTTTTCACAACACCTTTTTTATTTCTCAAAACTGCACTAGTGTCATCAGAGTGTATGTGTATACACAATGGTAAGAGTTTGTGATGGATTCTATACTTTTTATTGTTTTACCTCATATTTCATTAGGATTGCACCAATAACGTACTGATGATATGTTATGATGATTAGGCAACACCAACATATAGCCGCATTTGGAATGCCCACTTTGGTAAGGAATGGCTGGAGGTTCTCAAATAAGAAAAGACCTTTCTCCATAAACTATGCCAGGGAGGTAAATTACAATCTCATTAAGGAAATTATTCATAATTTTGACTCATGGATTCATGAAAAATTTTAATCGCATCAGTTGGAACCATAATGCATACCTCCTCCAAAACCACCTCCATGTATGATTTAATGTTGGCACAAAAAATTCATTTTCTGGTAAAATAAAAATGAAAAAGAAAGTATAAAAGTATATGCAGTTGCACTGAAGGTTTAGAGACTGGGCAAGAGAAAACACTCCTCTCATAGAGACCCAATAAGAGGTAAACAGAAATCAGAATTTGCAGGAAATAAGGAGGGCAGGAGAATCTACCTGATAATGAGTTGTGTTTTCAAGGTAGAGGAAGGCATCGAGGCAGACCTTCTTGCCGTGAAAGACGTACTGGGCGCGCAAGCGCTTGCGCTCCTTGTGCCTCACGGTCTCCTCGGGATTCTGGAGACAGGCCATGGTCACACCCATCAGGTACATGTCGTGCTCCGCCTTGGACAGTTCGGCTATGTTCAGCCGGTGCCGGTACACGAAATCGGCGTTCAGACCCCGGAAGCAATTCTCTTCCTGACACTCACACCCCCGACCGAAACGCTCTTCCACCTGGGTCAAAAGTTAGGGACAAAGTGAAAATATACTCAACAGAGAACATTCTTAGGATTGGTACGGAGAGATTGTCACATTGGAGACAAAATCATGCAGGCCAAATGAGTACAAGTTGATACCAAGAATCCAAAAAGGGCCATCCTCATCTTTAAAATGTATTAGACATGGGAAAGACACCATTTTTATCACAGGCCCAATTATATTTGTACCCCAAAGGAAAAAAAAAGGTGTAGTATTGTGTAGGACTTAACAAATCGTACATTATTCAAAATGGAAGATATGCAAATGTTTCATGATGTAAATACTATTTGCATGCACATCATTGGAATTGCACAAATTAAATTTGAATTTCATGTTGAATCCAAAGTTGGGTCAGACAATTCAATAATGGAAATACAAGTGCATTGACTGAGGTCTCTTACATGTGCATTATCGCTTCAATGCATGTTTCTTTGCATTTTTTTTATTATTTAGAGGAGATTTCAGTATAAAAAAGAAAAGAAAGACAGTCACAGCATTCTACTAAACCCTTTCATGGGTAAAGTTATACATACCTCAGCTATGGATCTGTCATACAGAGTCCCATGTCCATGCACTTTCAAAAGTTGCAGCGGAGGCATAGCCATATATATTTATGTCATGGGGCCTTTAGAAGAATACAGTGTTGGATACCTGGTAATTATGCTCATTCTTGCAAAATGTGATCCACCAACAAAAAAATAGAAGCACAATGAAGACTGTTGACACTGCTGTCAGAAATACTCAGGCATAAAGGGGTCAAATTTTTGCGATCCTATGTCGAGTATTCTCCTACAATTCAGACAGAGTATCAAAGAAATTCGTCTGCACACAGAGGCAACACAACAGATCCTGAGAGGCATCCACAACCAATGAATGAAAGTATTCAAACAGTTGCCCTCTATCCCTGATACAAAGATACCTTGGAATGCACATTCCATGAAAATCCATATAAATTCAGAATCGAATTTTGGAATTCCTAAGACATGCATGCAAATATATGTTTTGCCACAAGAAATGCATATACCTTCCCTTTCCATCAATGTAAATGTTAGTGTTCCTGCACAATATAAAACCTTGATATTTTTCCATTTATGATATTTTCAGCACATTTAATTGAAGACCTAATACAACTGATGTTCTCTATCCAGCCAATCTAGTTCTAGAGATGGGGAGACACTTGCAATCATTACCAATTGGCAGCAAAATTGTATTCCCTGTTCAAAAAACATTGAACAGAATTCAAGCATCAAATACTTTATGCATTAATCTCTTCTCTTATTACATTTGAGCAGAAATAACTCAGAAAACTAAGAACACCTTCAACTTTTTCATTTCATTAAGTTGGAAAAGTTCATGAGACTTCAAGGGATACCTCCTAAGAGATCTTTGCAGAAGCATTATAAGGTAAAAATACTGGGATACTATATCCAGAAAACTGCGTGTGAATGAAAAAGCATATGGCCTGTGTTTTTCCTTAATAAAACAAACCCCCTTGCCAAATTTCAGGAAAATCCATGAGATGCCCCCAACCCCCCTTTCCAAAATTCCCAGCACTTGAGATCGAACTACCCTTATTACCCTTACCCAACTTACCTTCATAATGCAAGTCAGAAAAATACTTCCTATTTAGCAATGAAAGTACACGTAGGATGAATCAACTTCTTCCAAGAGAGGAATCGTGAATACCTCTGCATTCTTTGACATCAGATCGGAACAAATTCAAAATAGAAATGTTCCTAGATTGTTAGACACAGATAGAGACACAGCAGAAAATAAGAATATTATATCAAAGCAAGCAAAATAGATGGAAAGACACAACTTGACAGGATATTTGATACAATCACTACCATGGATTAGATATTACCTATTTCAGTACTTCCTTTCTGTCTTAAGGAAATGAATTTTAAAAATTATTTATTCCAGCCTTCTCTTTGAGGAAGACAAGCCATCACATGATTCCCTCTTTTGTTCTGCACTATTTTAGTTACAGTCGCGTGAGAAACGCCCGAACGCATGTTGCACCTGAGCAGGATTATCCTCGAGCTTGCAGGGATCGAAGCCCTCGGCCTTGAGTTCCGAGACGGTCTTCTTCTTGCGGGAGGCCTTCAGCTTGGATTTCTCGTTGGGGATGGAGGTAGCACTCGGTTGGGACGTGGGGACTGCCTGTGCCTGGACTGGAATTGCCGTGTACATTGCTCCTCCATTCTCGCTCCCATTCACCTACAGAAGCAAGAAAATAGTCCTATGTTGAGAGAAAGAACAGTAACAAAGATAACTAAAATGAAAATCAGGATGGGAACACAATGAAATGTTTAAAAGTTTGATTTGGAGCAGGAAAAGAAGTATGCATTCAAAGAAAGTTCAAGTAGAAGGCAAATGTAAAAACAATAAAAGCTTCGATCTAAAAAATGCTCCTTGAGAAATCCCACAATTTTTCCAGGAAATCCAATTATGCCATATCTCAAACAGTTATCTCAAATTAGGGTTGGAAGATAATGAAACTTTTATAATACACTAAGTGTGAATTCAAGGAAAACAAGAAGTAATCCAAGTACCATGACCTATGACAATTTTAAGATCTACTTACATGGTCCTAAGAAAAAATAAATATATTCTAGAAGCTGAAGATGCTATTTGCCTTAATACACAGAGTACTTAGGATACCTGGAGCCTTCCATCCTGGACTATAAGGGCATTAGAGCCCTGCCAGATGACAGATGACACCAGCTGATATTGCTGCTGGGGACTCATCTGAATGGAACCGGCCTGGATCGGATTGGCCGTCCCCCCGACCTCCCCGTTTGCCCCTGAGGTCGTTGGGACATCCAGAAGCTCCTGCATCCCCACTGGCAGCATATCTTCATGATCTGCATAGAAAAAGCAAGTAAACTGAAGATGAATCTAATAATATCATGCAATTTCAAAGAGAATCACTAACCTTTTTGAGACATGGAAACTGATATTTTATGAACATATGATTTCATAAATCATCCATTAACTTATATTTTTAAATATACATTATTTTAAAAGCCTGTATGTGCTGCTACTTCAGTAGATTTATCATTATAAATTTTAATGAAAATTTCATAACATTTTCAAATACTCACATTTTCACCTTTACTTAAAGTACTGAAATCATAAATGCCCTCCTTCGTATTTTCTGGTAGCTTAATTTGGCTGAATGGGAAAACAGAGAAGAAGGAGGGTTAAATATATCTGAAACAAGTTTTTGCAGCCAAAAATGCTTTGATAGTGAGGACAACAGATCATTGTGACACATGAAGCAATGACAGATGCATTGTTTTAGAAGCATGAGAAAAAAAAAGACTACATATGAGAATGATGGCAAGTAGCTCATATGCCAGGGTAAGCTCAACCACAATAAGCATTAACCCTATTAGTGCTATGATCAAGTATACTTGATTTTAGCACAGAGGATGAGAAAGTGCGAATGAAGAATACTTGATCATAGCACTGAAAGGGTCAAATTTGTGAAGAATGCATGAGTCTATATCTGGTAACTATTACGACTGCAGCATGCAGAATAATTCCACCCTGCAAGAATCAATACATGGAAACCTGGAATAAGTCAATTCCAGAACTTACTCATGAAAGCAACTGATTTCATCATTTAGGCAAGGTTTTCAAAAGTCGTTTCACCTGTCTGAAATTAAAATTCAGCATTCTGAAAAGATATTACTTTTGATCTCACATTTTTTTGTTGAGATTTATTTGGTAACAAGCTGAAGAATTCCTATGGACCAAATTTTCCAATTGCATCAATAACATGAGACAGTCCTAATGGGCCATAAGCTAAAGCACGATCCTCATGGGGTCACCCTCCCATGAGGATGCAGAACCATCTTGGCTTGGAACCTTGGGAGGCTGTGACTATTGGTACCTCGATGCCAGTCGAATGAAAGCAGACTGTGAATGCCAGCAGGGAATGAATGCATGAGGCAAGAAAGTCATGCAATGAGTGACAGAAGAACGAGAAGTCTATGCGAGTGTCACAGAAATTATTCAAGCAGGTTGGTTCAAGATGGATGAATTAGTCATGGTTGTTTCCTCAATAACAACCAAAAGAAAATGGAGCAATAATAATAAAGTTCTGAAAAATAATTAGCGAAGGGTTCACCAACATTTGGTCAAAATAGGGAACACAAACACCATTTGAACTTGGAATTACTTCTTTTTTTTTTAAATAAAAATATGGCATCCATGCAGCAATAATGTGCATTTCACCCAGTCAGCCACCAACATATATACCTTGGAGTAAGAATCACTCAAGAGGAGGCTTGTATATTTGGTTTACAGAACTTACAAAAGAGAAAAAAGCACACTGCCAGCTTCCTATTTTTAGAATGAATTATGCTTGAGAAATGAAAAGCCTTTTTGAAGACAAGCATTTGAAGTCAATTTCTCACCAATGAACGAGATATTCCTCTAGCTATTACATATTTTCCCTACCTAGCACCTTTCAATCATTCATGAACTCAGTGGCGTACTTTACGGGGGGAGGGGCAGAGGGGGCAGCCACCCCCCTGGAGCCCCTGGGACAGAGCTTTGCGCCCCCTTGGATGTAACAATTTCCCCACCTGGTATCGCTTGGGTGGGGTTTGGTGCCCCCGCACTGTTGTTGTGCCCCCCCCTGACCCTCAGCGAAAATACGCCACTGCATGTACTGTAGGTATTATTATTGTGATCCAATCCTCAATGTACTGTTTCTTATTCTGCACTTGTAGGCTTAACATTTGGCAGAAAAATGGAAATTTTTAAGAAAATGATTTTACCATACATGAATACAAAATTATAATGTTAAAAGAAATTTTAAAATTGGTTGACGTTTTCTAAACTCTTCCTTTTAAAATATATGTAAAAGTCCCTTAAATTTTATTATTCAAATGGGAATATAAATTCCGTTTCCCTATGTGGCAAAAAGCATTTGCTGGCTATTCAAAAGTTCAAATTTCCAGTCCTGAAACGTGTGAGAACCGTCACCCAAAGGAACTGCGATCACTGGGCTGTGTCAATTAATAAAAGGGAGGGAGGGGGAAGTTGAAGTTCTGCTCAAAATGAAATAAATACAAAGAGGGCGTTTATAATCTGGTGAGAGGTTCTGTAGTCAATGCAGGAGGGAGCACTTTCGACATCTGGCGTACCAGAAAGGAACTACGGTTAACCACTCCTCAAGATAGAGTGAAATAACATCGCGCCGAATATCTGCCCTTCACTGAGTCGCCCACCTTTGTGCCGCTGATCGTAGCTCTTCCACGACTCCCCGCCGTCAGACATGATGAACTGCTGGTTTCCCGTCATCCGATGCTCGGCCTTCGGCGGAGGGGGCTGGGCCGTGACAGTCACGGTGAGTTCGTGGCTCCCGTCGGTGTTGTATTCCGGCTTGGTATTCCGGTTGCTCCCCGTGTCTCGGAGTCCCAGGCTTTCGCCCACTCTGTAGGTTTCGTCATCGTCGCCTTCGTCCATCTCTAAGGGGAGAACGTCAAAATTAAATCTCACGATGAATTCTTATCCGGTGATTAAGTTTTTACGCGCAGGCCAAGGAAATGAATCAAGGTGCAAGCCGGATGGCTTGACACTCATATGTATGCAAATCATGGATCTTAGGCCTACATTATGGCATATAAAAACGGATATGGTGATGGATGATGGTTCGACAGGCGCACATTCTCATTACGCCGAACGAACCTTAATTACCTCGAAACAATAGCGTGTTTCATTTCGCTACTTCTTGACTGCAGGTAGGATTGTGTGAAAGTTATACTTTTTAACGGAAAGTGTTCAGAATAATAGCTTGTTGTTAAATGACAATTCACTCCCATTTCGCTGAAACAATCTTATTAGACCGCGGGAAAGCCCTCGAGCGCCTCCTGCAATTCACAGGCCTCGACAATTCTTTCAGCATTCCACAGGCCTAACGATTCCTCTTGCATTCCGAAAGTCGGAAATTCCTCTCACCAATCCAGCCACAACGAAACGCTATCGTAATTACTCGTAACTCACTTGGAGGTTGGAGGAGATTAGGCCTAAGGATGGAGCACGTGCGTGACACGAGGTCGATAAGGTCGAAATTGCACGGACGGTCTGCGAGGTTCGGATGGCCGAGAATGGCTCACACTCGCCCTTATGCCTCGTCCCGGATTCCCTCGCCGTCGCCCCATTGCTTTTCGCCATCGCACTCACCTGAAATGCCGAACTTCCTTGCTCAACACTCGAGACGACGAATTTCGGAGCGGTTGATCGCGGTTTTTGGCCCAGAAGTCGCGGAACTTGGAGAGAAACACGATGCGAATGAGATGGGGAGCACGAGAGGCTGCAAGGAACATGGCGTCTCTATGAGAGTGTGGACCTTAAGCGCCAGATGCGGGCGAGTCCATTCCCTGTGGGGGGACGGTAGGGTGACAGGCCCAGCCAACCATCGCTCACATTTCGCACCTTTTAACTGGAGTTTTATTTTCGCGTTTCCCTCGATCAACATCAGGGAGCCCCAGTTTTGCAAATACTTTTCATTAGTTTCGCTTCACTTTCCCCATAATGCAAAATTTCCACTCTAACGATACGTAAATCCCCTATGCATGGCATTTCGCTTATTTAAAACTATTTCCAAATGAACTGATGAAAACCACGTGCGCCATGGCGTAGCGGAAAACAACACGAGCAAGTTCCCGAAACAGACCCAATCTCACTCACTTCAGCATCATCAGGTTTCGCTCTGGGGTTCCTCCCGTGGCTTGGGGAAAAGGCAAGATATCAACTTGTCGAAATATGATTGCAGCTCATGGTTTCAAGGACGAGGGTTCATAATTGCCTCGAGAATTCCCGCTTTCAGGTCTTGAAAACACTTTCATATCAGGTTCTCGATCGTTTTAAAGTATTTTAAAAGAAACGAAATTTATTTCTGTAAATTATTTAACTTCTTGCAATTTCGTTTCAATTGTAAACAGGACCAGCGAAAGGAATCTCCAGGATTTGAGATGAGATTTCTCGAGCCTCAAAATTAGAGCAAGAATTTCAAGCATGGTTTTCCACCTCCAACGCGATATGGCATTCATTTTTTAAATCTGCAGATGACAAAAGGAAAACGAGTGAGAAATGTTTGATCCAAGGGTCAGAAATTGTTTTTTATTCGTCGCTCAAAATTTGAGTCATTTTTTCTGAGTCTCATATCAGAAATAATATTGATGGCGAAAAGATAAGCTTGGAAGTTTTCACTTGAACCGGTTGTCCACTCAAGCTAACATAATAATTTTAACCGGATTCAGAAATGAACATTCAGCATCGCATTGCATTCTTTGAGATTCAAATATTTCTCATTTTAAAGAGACAAAGTTTCTCTTTGGTACCGTTTTATTAATATTAACGAAAAAATATTTTGGGAAGGAAAATTTAAAAAAAAGAAGTGCAATCGCTTCCATCGACATCATGAGTGCCAATAGATCGATTTCAACTGGTAAGATGAAAGTGTCCATTGGCTCGAGTCGATCGGGAAGGGGTCAAACTGTATGGGTAAAAAGAACCAAGAAGTGAAAGAAATGGACAAGAGACTCACCATCTGGCAGTTCCTCAGATGAACAAGGTTGCAGGACCCAGACGTAAGATGACGCCTTAGTCGTCGATGTCAGATGAGTATGGTGGAAGGATTGATAACAATTCCCGTTCCTTCCACTGGCAACGAATACGGAGATCGCTAACGTGTGCGTGTGTGCATGAAACTACCTCGTAGAATTGTAGCGGTTGATTTAATGTTTCATCGAGGTTTGCCCAGACTCAGTTTTGAAAACAAAAAAGGCCCATTCGTGAATTCCGAACCTCCTTCCATGTTCTCAACATTTCCCTTTTTTTTGGAAATCGGAAGACAAATTCAACGCTTGAAGCCGTGACTGCGTATCGCCTCGCTTTTAAAGATCTGGTTTCGCGGACGAAGTAGAATCTTTCGATCGAGGGAGCTCGAAGAGAAAGAAGAATGTAGACTGGCGTCGTGAATGGGACCGCACCTCCTCCTGCATTCCTTTGGCATTCGGCAAGTTTTCATCATCTGATCACCTTCAAATTTTGCCAGGCTTTTCTAAACATCGTCGAGAGTTCCAGTTTCGCGTTTTCTCGATAAAAACCTTCCTCTTTGGGCGATTAGTACCATCCAATTTGAGCGTTTGTCCAGTGTACTCGGTGTTTATTCACTACAGTCCTTGAATTTTAAATCGATTTCACGGCAAATTGCTACGAGCTTTCGTTGCGAATTTCATCAGTATCTTTCAACATCTTCCCGGCGGTACCTTTTTTGTGATGAGTGCATTTATGGAAAAAGTTCGAGAAGCGGAAAAGAAGCAAAATCCCCAGAATGTCCCAATATAAACGAGCTGACACATCAATAGGCAAACGTGCAATATTCATTGTACGTTTGCCTCTTGGTATGCCTTATGGAATGCAGTCAAATGTCGTTACTAGTCACTAAATACGGCGGACCCACTTAAATAGCTTTTTTGAATGGCCCTCTCCCTCTGCTATAGCATCATTACCTTGTTTCAGGGGTATGGAGCAGAAATGAAAGATTTCCTATGAAACGTGACGGTGTGATTACTTAAAAACAGAACTTTTATTTTTTTAATTATGGAAACAAACTATGACTCGAATAAACTAATGTAGTTCGCCTCAGCCTATATATTACTTGATTAAGCAATCCTAAAAATAGCAAATCTAAATATGTGAAAACTCCACGTGGCATCCATAGGTTTCCTCGCTGAAACAAACACTCAGGTATTCACCCAGACGAATTAAAATGACATGTGTTCAATACTGGTGATCCTGAGGATGAGTACCGGTCAATCAAAAATCTCGCATGCGGTTTTATTTAATATCTGATTATCTTACTGAATTTGCTTAATCGAGTCTTACTACACCTGGTGAAGACAGATGACCGCTGTACCCATGGAATGGCAGTCCTTGTGTCGGTTGATGTCGACGGGGATACCGTAGCAAACGTAAACCGTGATGTGGTAATAGAATTTTAATGCAACGGAGGAGGACAGTGTTTTCTCGGGAAGAAATAGGAAAAGATTCTGTGATGACCGCAAAAAAGGTGCGACAGTGGTTTAACAAGAACGACAATTATAAAGTATTTATTTTTATACTTTATACTAGTACCTTTATTTTAAAATTATTTGAAAACATCTCCCTTTGAAATTTGTGCCCCTAGGGCATTTACTTCCAATGTCTGAATTTCTCTGCACGCAGCATCCCAATAGGCAGTTATGTACCAAGTTTCATCTTTCCACACCAGCTTAATACGCCAGGGCAAAAAAAAAAATTCTTGAAAAACGTCGGCCCCTAAAAATATGCCACCACATTGCATGCATCTAAGATTTTACTAAAGCAACAATAATGTTACTGAGGGGGACTGAGTAACGCGACTTGGAATGCATAAGAGGCCGAAGGAAAGCCAAGGAACGGCCTGGAATTGGACCCGGACCTCCTGTTTGCCGGTCAGGCGTGCTACCACTACACCGCCGACCCCAGGACATGAAGTCAAGCCTCTCGATGTCATCCTAATCCGTCACAATTATATCTTTAAAAACTTCTCCCACCAAAATGTGTACCTCCAAAGTCGGGCATGTACCTCCAAAGTCGGATTTTTTCAGAACTCTGCATCCCAAAAGGTACATGTGTATCAAGTTTCAGATTTCTAACTTCTCTAGAACATGGTTATAATTAGCATCAGTCAGTCAGTCATGATCGCCTATATACGATGTCTGACAATAAAATAACAAGACCGACAACACTGTAATGCGTGTGGCAACACTGGGTTACTGGCGATTGCTGTAACCTGTCAGTGTATGTCTTAAGTCTCTGCAGTAACAAAATTGTTGGGATACGTCTAGTGATTGCAGAACAGTACCACTTTACCTAAAGTAGTGTTAGGGGCACTTGTCCAAAAAATGGGTGATAATATTATGAACAAGGAATCAATGTGAAATTTCTAATCAAACTCAGGAAAAAACCAACTGAAGTCTTTGAAATGGTGAATCAAGTGTACAGAGATGAGGTTATGTCCAGAGCAAAATGAATTTGAATGCTGTAAACGCTTTCCTGAAGGGAAGAAGTTGAGTTTGACATACAACCTGAACATCTGACAACTTCAAAATCGGATGAAAACATAGAAAATGTGAAAACTCTGGTGCGAAGTGATCGTCTTTTTGTCAGAATGATCGTCGAAGAACTGTTTATCAATAGAGAGACAGTACTATTGATTTTAATGGAAAATTCAACATTTGAAAGACTTTGGTTATTTTTTTCCCGATTTGATTAGAAATTTCACGCTGATTCTTTGTTCATAATATTATCACCCATTTTTTTTATGAGTGCCCCTAACACTACTTTAGGTAAATTGGTACTGCTCTGCAATCACCAGAAGTATCACGACAAGTTTGTTTCAGCAGAGACTTAAGACATGCACTGACAGGTTACAGCAATCGCCAGTAGCCCAGTGTTGCCACACGCAGTACAGTGTTGTCAGTCTCGTTATTTTATTGTCAGACCTTGTATATTTGATAAGATGGGTTTAGTGACAGAAAGACTAGATTCTTAAAGAAGAGCAAAGGAAGCTTTTTCTTTAATGCAGGATTTGTGTAATAAAGTGATTTGAGAGTAAAATATTGCTTTTTTGCATAAAAATGAAAAACTTATAGCTAGGTTCTGTAGGGATGATTACTCAAGTGAGGGAAAGGAGAGAAAGCAATCAAGGTCAAAATAATGATTGCCAAATTTGACCATCATTGCAGTCAGTCATTCAATATTTCCCATTGTCACTCCAGTGGAGGATGTTTCTTTTAGGGATGATCAAAAGTTGGCTATGACAGCAGCCTATTGATCAGGATTGATGGCTGGGAGGCTCCTTTAGCAGCTGTTCCCATTGTGTGATGGCACAAACTCTTCAAGAGCAGTCTGACATCTCAAGTAAAATTTCCCTCTCACTGCTTTCTCCCTCTTCAAGAGATACCCATGAAGGAGAGGCATTTTCTTGCCTTTCTGGGACTCAACAAATGTCAGCTTTGAGTTCATTGCAGACCAAGGTCAGAGAAGGAGAGAATTGAGAACCAATGTCATACGATGTACATGAGAAAAATGCACACATAACACAGGGCACTTGCATAGAGGCCCATGGAATGGCTTCATCGATGTATCCACGGTCACATTTAAAGGGTTAAACTATCTGCAAGGATATTGCCAATCTGCCAGACAAGGCTTCATGAGGGAGATGAAGCAAAGAAGGCAGAAAGTGAAAGTGACCTCATGACTTTCCAGTTATATACACAGTTAAGTTCAAAGCACTCAACCAGTCCCTTCATTGCCCCTGTTGAGCCCCCCCCTGTATCATTCAACTAAGTCATGTCACAGTGACATAAAGATAGACTCACAATATCATTGGATTCTTGAGTCCAGGTAGATATGACTTCTTTTTCAGAGTCCAAAATCAGCTGGGGAACAGTACCATATTTTCCATTCCAGTCATCATCTTCTAGACTTGATGGGGTCGTGAGAGGTCTCCCAAGGAATAAATGAAGATCCAGAAGATATGGGAACTCATTGGGAGAAATCATGGAATAGGCAACACCACTCCGACCTGCTCGTGCCACACGACCTATGGGAAACAAGAGTTCACAGCTCTTGATTTCATGTCTTTCTTCTTTTTTTTTTATTCACAAACACCATGGATTCTAAGTACCTACAGAAAATTGGGCAAGACATCTTAAGATTAAGTTTGGCATATCCTCTTGGTAGCAAAAGACAACCTGTCATAGGTGAAACTCAGCAATTCAAACTGTATAGGACCTGGCCTACTGTTTGAAGTCATAAAAAAATTGAAAGAATTGGTGTTCTGCCTCCAGAAAAAAATATGTTGAGCTCAAAGAAAATAATCTGAGATAAATTCTTTCATCTTCAAGGAGCATTCATATTCATGTCTTGATTTCAAGGGACTTGGAGAGACAAAGTAAGAGTGAGAGATGAACAGGAACATGTCAATAATTCCTTTTTCCTTATTTAAGAAAATACTTTTATTCATCACTGCACTCTTAGAAAAGAGTGAGTGATTTCTGAGAAAGGGAGTGAAACTGGAGTTAGTGATTTTACTTCCTAAAAATGAGGAAGTACAATTGATAATTACTCCTTTATATGAGCAGAATCCATAACTTTTTTAAGAGCACAAAATGAAGGAGCGAGAGTACTTTTCAAACTAGTAGAAAAAGTTGGTGGTTATTCTCAGGAAAGTGAGAGGTGAGCAGGATTACTTCCTTGTTTTTGGGGAGTAAAATCGCTAACTTCAGTTTTGCTCCCTTTCTTGGAAATCACACTCTTTTCTAAGAGTGTAGGGACTGGATTTTCATGCTGTAAAGCATTTGCCAATTTACAAGGCAAGGGAATGAACTGGGAAAAGCATGTCAGAACATAGAAATCTGGTCCCTAGATATTAGCAGTTGCGACATTTTCATGTTCTGATGCTTTGTTCCCTTGCATTGGAAATAGGTGATGGCATAAAAGCATGAAAATCTCGTCCCCATTCATCACAACCCCATTATTCCCACCACATGCATCAGTGAGAGAATGAAAGGAGAAAAATAAAGGGCAGTAATTTCATTTTCCTGCCTTGCAGAATATTTTTATTTATTTATTTCTATCCAGAAAGTTGATAAGCCAAGAACAATCCTCTTACATTGATATTTTTTCCAATATTCAGTATTTTTAGTCAACTGAGAGAAACAAATTGGTGGTCTGAGATATGAAATTCATTATGAGCACATGAAAGTAATAGACAGGCAGTCCTCACACTTATGACACAATTGGTTCATGAAAGTCACATCATAAGTTGAAACACAATTAAATGCAAGCAAAGCAACAGTTTTCCACAACTAAAATGGCATTGTAACAAAGACTGAGTGACTGAGTCAGGCACATGTCTTAAGCACCATGCATCTTAAGTCAAGGACTGCCTGTACATACTTACCATCTAATATATATAGATGATCGTGACTGACCGACTGACGCTAATTCTAACCATGCTCTAGAAGGGTTAGAAATCTGAAACTTGGTACATATGTACCTTTTGGGATGCAGAGTTCAGAAAAAATCCCACTTTGGAGGTACATGCCCTGGGGGTACACATTTTGGGGGGAAAAGTTTTTCTTAAATATATTATGTGACAGATGAAGACTGCATACTGAAAGTTAACTGGTTTTGTTGGGTTCGGTGGTGTAGAAGTAGCATCTCTGACTGGCAATTAGAAGGTCCAGGTTCGATTCCCGGCCATTCCTAGGCTTTCTTTTGGCCTTTTTTACCTTCCATGTCCTTTTACTCATTCCCCCTCCATAACATTATTTTTGCTTGAGTAAAACGGAGAGACATTGAAAGCTGAAACCTGGTATGGAGGTGCCTACTGAGACGATGTGTCCAGGAGAAATGCAATATTTTAGATCCATGCCTTGGGGGCATATTTTTGTGAGCCGACGTTTTCAATAATTTTTTTGTCCTGGCCTATTGAGCTAGTGTGGAAAGATGAAACTTGGTACATAATACCTATTGGGATGCTGCAGAAAACTTCAGACTTTAGAAGTAAATGCCCTGAGTGCACAAATGTCAAAGATAGATGTATTCAACTATTTCTTTTGCCTCAGTTAAGCTGATGAACATGAAAACCTGAAAATTTGCGTGAATGTGACTTCTGAGACAAAGCTTTAGATAAAAATGTTAAGTCTCGACACATTCTCAGGGGGATTTTTTCAAGGGGCGATGTTTTAAAAAAAATATTATTTTGGCGAATTGAACAGAAATGGAAAAGTGAAACTTGGCACACGTATAAGTGGCATGATATTACTGAGCTGAGGGAGTATTCAGCTTTCATAGGGCATCCCCTCCGGGCATAGCTTTTGGGTGGGTCGGCATTTCCAAGCATGTTTTTTCACCAGCGCAAAATATGACTCCCTAGCGTAGATTATTGAAGGGAAGTATTTGTTTCTTAAATGTATTTTCCAACCTTACAAAGAAACACTGAAAATATTTAAAGTTAGGCACACAGAATCATAAAGGTATTGCTTTTGATGAAAATCAAGACTTTCGACCCCATATATCACGTATTTCAATGGGGACGTACTTTAAATGTGTTTCCCATTTTGCAAAGAAAAAGAATGAATTAATCACAATCCAAGGTAATGGAGCCCCGAAGGCGCGACCAGACCGAGTTTGTTTGCTCGAAGGGCAAACAGACTCGTTAGTATAGGATATTGCTGAGAACCAATTCAAAGATAACCTCTTTTTTTACCATGAACTGCAATTTTCTTAAGAAAAAATGTATCAATATTTCAAATAAATAGAAATAACATGTAAAACCCGTTACGGATTATTTTGGAACCTCTCGCGATTTTGACAAAGGACTGCTTCATGAGATTAGCAGGTACATGCGCAGTTCCATCATCTATCTATGTATAAATATTCAATATATAACTCAAACAAACGCGCTATGATCCCTTCTTCGGCGCTCCATTACTTTGGATTGTAATTAATTCATATATTCTTTGTGAAATGGCGAACACGTATTTAAAGTACGTCCCGATAGAAACACAAGACAAAGGGGGACGAACGACTTGATTTTTATCATAATCATTACATGTATGATTTATAGTGTGCCTATCTTGAAATCTTTCCATGTGTCCCTTTTTGTAAGGGTGGAGACTTCATTTTGAAACACTTCCCTCCTGTAATCTACGATAAGGGGACATATTTCAAAAGTAGGATTTTCCAGTGCTCAGTCATCAAACAGCTACCTCTGAGGGAAGTTTAAATTTTCTGTCTCTTCAGAACAGTCTCTGTCTCTGTTCAGAACAGTCTCTGTCTCTGTTCAGAACAGTCTCTCAACTTCCTGGAATGAAACATTGAACAACAGTGCTGCACTCTTTACTCAATTATGGAAAGTCTTGAAATGGTTGGCAGCACGGTTAGAAATAACGGATTTACAAACAGGTGCGCGTTTGTTTACTTGTTTACACGTTTTCGTAATTGAAAATACAGTCCTGTATACATTTTTGAAAGTCATTTTCTAAGATTTATAAAAATGTTTTGTGTTCTTCAATGAAAATCAAGAGATGACATTGCTATTGCTACTGTTCTATGGTGGAGTTCAAAATAGAATCCTTTAGACAATAAACCTGCACGATTTGAAGCATTTGAGGGAAATTTTTCAAATCACTACATTCTGATTCCTCGAAATTTCGCGGGGTTCCCCTGGTAATTATTATGTTCGTTTTGGAAGTGCAACAGGTTCTGCTCTCTGTGTTCACGGTGAACCACCGTAGCCAGCCGCATTGAACGCGACCAAGGCTGGCCGGCCACCGCTCCCTCGTCAGAAGGGAGTGGAAATTAATGCCGTGTGGGTGTCTCGTTATTGAGATGCGCTTGGAGAAGTACCACCAAGTAATATTCGGGATTATAGATCTCATTCGCTTCTTTGAGCGGCTCTCACATCGTGAGCACTGCAACGCCAACACCATGCACAACTGCATATAAATGTGGAACAAGTGCAGAAGGGCGCAATCTCGGTTGTTTGAGTTGTTCTTTTTTCCTCAGAATAATTCGATGAATGTTGGGTTTACCTTATCAGGAGTTGGAGTCTTTGCCTTCTATATCACCTCTAATGTATTGCATCGTTTACATGCACTAACATACACATACATAGGAGACTGCATGGAACCATATCGTCATATTTGGCATAGTTAAGCATGATATGGCATCGTAAAGAGGATATAATGTACGCTAGAAACGTTGATTTTGAAAGGCATCGAACAAGTACCATCTCGCTTTCGTATTGAAAACTTACAATACCATACTTTCCAACAGATAATGCAGGAAAACCCAGGAAAGCATCCGGTGTCGGTTTGAACTCGCTTCCCTAAAGTGAACACAATGTGCCAGCACTTCCGTGACAGTCAGTGTATTACATCGCCGGCCTCCTATGACAGTGCCCTGACTCGCAATATACGAAATCCCCTAGCTCAATGAGTGCACCAGAAAACAATGAAAAACCTGGCAACAAATGAAACAGATTCTTAAAAATATTGAGCTTCTTAAAATGTGTCTCCATCTCTAGGGACGAGTAGCCAAAAATATATTTTCTACTGAGTGATAGATACTCGATTGCTAACTCACGACTGTGCTAACAGAAATTGAGGGCACACGTCATCGCCCTACGAACGCTTGACCATGACCGAACTGCTTAATTAATTCCTCATCACGAATGGATGATCCAATTGCAGAGGCAAGGAAGTGGTTTATTCTCGACTCTCTCTTCCCTTGTTCATTTAGAAAGGAGGTAAAAAATTATTTAAAGATTGCAATACTGTATACCTGGGAATCAGAAAGGGGACAATTCAGTCATTTCTTCAGTAGGGCAGTGCTAGGTGAATAAAGAATAAATAAATATTGATAGGATTTCAGGATCGTCACTTATCCTCTATGCTCAATTTTTGAACGAGAGTTTTCTTACACATTGAGCATGCTCGAACGAGAGCTTCTTACGTGGGAGTGCCAGTCAGTTTTTTCCGGACACTCCCATGAAAATGCAAATGAACATTACTTCGGGGAAGTACTCTCACGGATATAAGTTTTATCAGTGACGATCTCTCACGCGAGTCTACTCGCCCCAGCGAATACACGCTTACGCAATACTTGAATGGGAAATGAGGACCTGAAGGTGAGAGGTCTTTACTCTTTCGTATCTTCCATCTGATAGAAAACCCTCCAGCCAAGGTGCCCTCCTACGCCTCCTCCTATTCCGGATTCCATGATGATCGAGTCAGTCGCTTTTCTCTTCCTCTCTCCTCTGTCCTTGGTGTTCGTAGTGACGGGTCAGACGTGCCCCGCTCATGAGGTCTGGCCCTGCAACTGCACCGACCTCTCCAGTGGCGATGTCAGCGTGGACTGTTCGAGTGCCTCGACGGGAGAGGAAATATCGTCTGCGTTGAATTCGACCGCCTGGTCCTCAAGTAGCATCTTGTGAGTTAAGGAATTTCATGTCACGGTGATTTTGCGACTTCGATGATGGGATACATGTGTGTGGCATCGGTGTTCCTTCTATGAATGCCTGTCAATGGCCTGTATCTGCAGTCTGTGAGGAAGAGCGCCTGCAATAAGAATGGAGCGAGAATAGATCATAGCGTAAATCTCAATGAAATCATTATGTATATGTTTAAAATTCCTGATCGTTGTAGTACACGAAATATGATATTGCCGATCGGTTTACTCTAGACAAAATTACATATTTACGTTATGTTTTTAGGGAACTTGCTTATAGGATGAGCCGCTCTCTCCGCAAAAGGAGGTTCTTACTTGTAGAGAAATGAAAATGTTCTGAGGGTTTCCTTGGAGGAACCAGGGGTATGGAAGGAAATGCTGTGAAAATCAGGCCTTACTCTAATATTAATAGAGAAGTGATGACGATGTGGGATAGGTTGGGAGAGAAATTTCGGGGCGTTCTACTTGACAAATCGTAAAGTGACAGTGACAAACCAATGTCAAAATCGGAAAATTTCTGGCACGTGAACTTCCTTGAAGTCTGCAGCACCAAAAATAAATATTTTACGTTCCTGAAGTGCTAAATAACACTCAGATCCTAACAGGATTGCGTGACTGTCGAAATCGTAACAATATTATTTAGCTGATGCGAAGATGCTGTGAATGTGCCACAGTTGGAAATCTGACAATGGAACTTAAATCATTCTCGTTCGATGATATGATAATTCTCTGGTGAGATGAGAGACAATCGACCTGATGGTGGTTCATTCGCCCTTCCTTTCCTTTCCACATACGTCTAGTGCATGCAACCTGGTGAAGTTAGAGAGAAAGTCCGAATTTCCCATTCTGGAGCTGATGTTGAATCCATGTGAGATGGACGTTATCCTCGACAATTTTTTCGGGTATTCATAAATTTACATTTACAGTATTTTCCAAGTATTATAAGGAAATCTCCGTATTCGGAGATGCCACTAAAGACGCATTACATGGATATGAACGATCTCCATTTACCTTTAAATTATCTTCATTGTAATCGAATAATACGATTGAATCATACAATCGTGTAGAATCATTATTATACCATGACTCACTGAATGTTTGACCAATCTAGTCTAATAGCAGAATGGGCTCGAGTTAACTGGAGTTAATTCAAGGGATCTCTGAAATCATTTGCATTGAACCATTGAAAATGGCGAATTTCCATTATTACTTTCGTGTAAAATACATAAATTAAAACATGTTATCGCCATGCTCAGCTGCGGCTCGGTCCTCCCGAATGAGCATTCACTAGAATTTCAATGTTGAGTTAGCACCAAGTACAGCATAAACTGGGAGGATCCGATCAAAGCGTTGCATTTTGAAATTTAAACGAAGAATGCTTCCTCAGTCTGGATTCTCCTTGCAGGCAATTCAAGCTGCAAGATAACTCAGAGGTGAATGAACTGACCGAAGGAGCCTCCGGAAGACTCAGCTTCCAAGAAATATTGATATACAACACCTCCTTGAGGAGAATTCACTCGTCGGTCGTACTCGCTTCCAAAGACCGCTTGGCGGATCTGACGATCGCGCACAGTCGCCTGGAGGGGTTTCCCTTCGGTCTTTTGCCCATAATCCCCGGATTGAAGAAACTATGGCTCCAAAACAATTCCTTAACCTTGGTTCCGGCGCTTCGGAGCGAGAGCCTCGAAATACTTTATCTTTACAGCAATAACATAACGAGGGTGGAGGAAGGTGGATGGTCAACTCCTAACTTGCGGGAACTTCAACTCAGTGAGTATAACCATATTCCTTGGTTTAATAATTCCTATTTTACTATCTGTCCCAAGTCCCTCTCAAAATCCACTACTGCGACTTCATTTTGCCCTTTGTCATCCAGTGACTTTTCGGTCGCTCTAGGCCGCTGTTACCTTCGCCTGACGCGCGAGGCCTTCAAGGCTTAGTGGGATGCGAATGAGCCAGGAAGCTTCTTTTTTCAATAGTTTGAAAGCGAAAGCTATGTTGGTGCATGTTCCCTTTTCTAAAAATGTTTAGTCATTTTTGATGAAGAATGAGCTCTGCGAAAACGACTACTTTTTATAAGCCGATGTTACATTTCATTTCCTCAATATAATTTTCGTTGGTTGTTTTTCAAAACGATGAATGATGATAAATTAGAAGGGGGAAAATAAGTTTTTATGAGGGTAATTATAGTAAGTATTGTAAGAGGTAAGTACACGAGTATAAGAGTTATAGTAAAAGGTAAAATAAGTATTGGGGGATCATTAAAATTCGATTAATTTCGACTACCTTTTTAAATCGCGATTAAGACTGTAATAGATTAATTGGTTGATTAATCAAATTGAATTCACAGTCCTAGATACAATGCATATTAACCATTCAATGTGCATTCTATTCATTTTTCTTCCCAGAATAAAGCATTAAAAAAAAAGTTGAAGTACTTAGGATATGAAATTTCGAAACATTCTGCATATGTAGGAAGCAAGAGTGGTGAAGGGAAGGCACAACGAGGATATCACACAAGCATGGCATTCAACACGCTTAGGATGAATTTCTAGCCATTTAAAGTCTGAAGCTTGGGCAGTGGACTCTCGAAACGGGCTCCTGCCTCTGGCACGGTTGGAGCCCTTAGCGATGAATATCGTGTGTTACTTTTTGGTCTGGTTTTGCAGCTTTCATTGCTACTCCGACTCCCTATTCACAATGAAGGACGATGATGGATTGATAGGTGGGTAGATGATGGAAATCACAAATCCGGTTTCAGCAATCGGTTTCTTAGAACTGTTGCATTTTTTGCATTTACGCAAGTGACGCAGGTGTCTTGCTGTACTCTGGACTAAATCTCTCTCTGGGAAAATATTCAAGCAATTATCTGAAATGGGGGAGGCAGCCTAGAAAAAATTGATGTCAGTTTAATA
>CAJPEV010003073.1:0-35135 GCA_905338385.1 Darwinula stevensoni | reverse complement strand
GGCAGAATCCACCTTATATACCCCGAGGGCAGAAGCTTCGAGAACATTCCAGCATATACAAATGCAAAGCCCCACCCATCATTCCTTTGAAAATTTTTATAAATAGTTTTAGAAAGTGTTGCGAGACTTTCTTTCCAACCGAATATTTCTGAAAATTAGTGGTGGGGGGAGTCAGGTGTTAGTGATCCACATCAAAAGATTTGAAGAATATCACCAATCAGCCAAAGAGCCACTAAACATGTATAAGAGATAAACTAAACCTGCCAGAGCTACCCAGAAAAGATTTATTTGCATAAAATAATAAAAAAGTAATAAGTTTGTGCCCAAAATTTACAAAGTGAGGATAACTTAATGTGAAACTATGTTCAATTATAAGCAGATACCCCACCAGTTGTTGTCTGCTTTCCTACTCATCACTGGTTCCCCATAAGATGGTGGTATTTACAGTATTAGAGAGGTCATTGTACTGTGCCTTAAATAAAGCTTTGGCAATATCTCACCAAAGGATAAATTGAATGGATCCAAATCTTAATTTGCTAAAAGTTCAGTGTGAATCACTCAATTCTTATTCAAAACTATAATCCCAATATTTAACTGCATCCAAGCAGAGATTGGCAACAAAGAACTTCAGGGGTAAGGAGACATAAGATGGTTGAAATCACCTGTACAGCCTCCCAGCCCCATTCCCGGTAGATGGGGTCCTTGGTGAGACGCCAGAGAACAAAGTAGGTCTCAAAGGTTTCTGGACGCAGAATGTAATACTTCTCGTTGTGTCTTGATGTCTGTGCTTCACTCCCTGGCTCATTGAAGCGGAAACTCTCTGGTCCAAGACCAGTTGGGGTGCGGCTGTATGACTCGTGACAAGTGTGGGCTATCTCCTTTGCCATGGACATGTAGTATGCAGAGCTGGAGTCATTGATGGCCTTTGCCCCCAATGCATACATACCACCTGGAGACAATTAAAACAGGCTTGTTTTAAGTTCATGCATGGGGAAAATGGCATAAAAAGCTATTGAAGGGATTTTTTTTTTCTAATTCAGCTTCTGTTAATTCTTTTTGGGTAAGCAGATGTGTAATCTGTGCCAATCTGCAATTATTGGGTGGTGCAAAAAAAACTGCACAAAAAAAAAACACAAGTTTTGGCAAACTCCCATTAGTCTCACTCTCATAGCATGTAAATGATTTACACATTAAACAAGAAACCAATTTAACCCTTTGAAGAGTATGCCCGTATATTTACAGGTTGAGGCTTTCGTACAATGTAGTATGCCTGTATATTTATGGTTCAGTTTAAAACAACCATGGCAACTTCTGCTATCCATCTGCAAGTCAAGGAACTTTAATGAGTAACACTAGGTCTCAATTTAGGTGACAAAATGCATTTATTTACATAGGGTGTAGCTGATCAGCGAGCTGTTAGCCATGGAGTCAAGAAGAAAGCAAACATATGACAATAGCAGTAATCCAAGGGAGGGATTAAAAGTAATTCCCCAATGTTGGGCATACATTGTTTGTACAGAGGGAGGCTATGGGATGAATAATAGGGTATCTAGATTGGATAACATTTTATGGGATTTTAAGATTATCCATTTACCTGGTGGGTATGGTATGGCAAAAAATAATCCTTAGCCATCACTTGCATTTGAAAACACAAAACATGGGTGTTTCATGATGTGTTTTCTTAAGACAGAACTTTTTGGGAAATGGTAGTTGAAAAAGGTGAATGGTAAGATTTAGCTTGTCCACCTCAGCAATTATTACAGAACTAAGATTAAAATTGACATAAATCAGTACTGTCTCTATCAAACTCATTTCATGAAACACTCAAAAGTTAAATTAAATCTGATAATTTAATTTGATCAAATTCCAATAAATCTATGCAAATGATGCAACTGAACCTTTCCAAGCATACTTTGGAACATGTTTTAAAAATAAACAAAAAGTTTTATCCTGGACATTGCCTCTGAAACATCAAACTATGCTATTATAGAAAAGCCTCCGAGTCGCCAAAATAACTCACTCCTGAGCACAAGGCTCCAAAACTCACTCTTCAGCTCCTCAACAAATGCATTTTTTTAAATGACATTCTTGCAGTACCAGAGCATGCCCCACTTAGAATAATGTCAAACATGTCAAAAACTAAACAGGATATATGCATAATACTTACATGGTTGAAAAGAGATTAAATCTACCTTTCATTTATGTATAAATTATTCACATGCTATGAGAGCAAGACTATTGGGAGTTTGCCAAAGCAAGTGTAAGCATTTTTTTGCATCACCCTATAGTTGTCAGCAATTGTCACCTATACAGTGATGAGTGTCCTAAGAAGCCATATCCCAAGGAAGAATGACACATTTTCAGTTGAGAAGATAAACTAATCCCTATCACCCTATATTAGGACAAATATTTCAGTCATAGGGGGTAAAAAAAATTCAAATATTGTTGCAATGTATAAGTCAAGGCATCAAAGGGATGCGGGAAAGAGAGGTGGAGGAGGTGAGGAGAGAGATGAGAGAAAGAGAGAGGAGGTGCTTATCTCTTCCTTGGTTCTGCTGCTGTTTCTTTCTGACTCTTTTCTCTTAAGACCAAGAGCAAATTTCTTTTACTTTCCAATATTTCTTTATGGCCCTCACTTTGGGCATAGATAACTTTAAAGAAATAGAGGAAAGGGTAGAAACTAAACATTGGAACTTGCCAGTAGCTAGCACAAGTTAGAACGAGCCAATTGATGCCAAATTGTAGCCAATGAGTCACTTGAAATAGCCAATAAGAGTAAACATCAATGACCCAGTTAATGACAAGAGATATCAGGAAGAAACTGGGAATAACATAGTCAACAATAATTTAAATAATGTTGTTAAAAATAAAGGGGAAACCAGACTTGTGATGAAAATCAAGAATGTATGACAAGAAAGCTAGAAAATCAACCGGCAAAGCAGGCAAGATGGTCCATCTTGTGCTCAAGGCGCTCAAAGCGCATGTCAGCAAAGTAGATGAGCCCTCCCTTGGACTTCTTGAGGAGGTATTTGGACACAGCTGTCACAGCTTCACTGTACATCTCCCTTGCTTGGACATCCTTCCCATTCATCTGGATGTATGACTTCAGCAGATATTCATAGAAACTGTCTCCCAGTGCTCCCATTGATACATGTGCTAAAATCAAAACAGAGTTCTCAATCTAACTCCTCAAACTTCAAGCAGGTTTTTTTTTTAACCTTTTTTTCAATTTAGGATTGCAATTTCATTCTAGCTGAAAAGCACCAAGTGTCATTGCATCATAGTTCACACTTTTAGTCATCTACCCAAGTCCACTTGGAGGGTCAAGATCATTTGGCAATAGGAAGAGACTAAATTTCATTATGTCAATGAACACTCTGACCAAACCCAGAAAGCAATATAACAATCTAAGAAAGGTAATAAAAAAGGCCCAATAATTTAAGTACAGTGAAAACTTGTTAACTCGAATCCTGATAAGTCGAAATTCCGCTTATCTCAAAGTTCAAAGCTTGGTCCCGGCGGAACCCCGTAGGACACCATGTTAAATGCTCCGTTTAACTCGAATTCGCTTATCTCGAATTTCCGGATATCTCGAATGAAATTTTCACTCCCGATAACGAATTTCTCACGGTTAACTCGAATTCAGGGTGAGAAGGGGGGAAAAATTTCTCTCTTGGGACTTTTTTTAAAAATTCTTTTGAATAGGAGGAATGACAAGAAACACGTTCGGGAGGATGTTCTTTTGTTTTTGTTTTTTTCTTCTTCTCCCTCCTCCCACACAGACGCCTGTGGTGAGGATTAAAACCGAGAAGCTTCGGCTTTAAAAAGGCAGCCTCAAAAATTCTCTCTGTCTATCTATCGCTCTCACTCCGAGCCATTCTAGTCATATTCTACTTCCTTTACGCCATTTGTGTGGAGTGAGCTCACTCGAGAGGAAATCTGACGCTCGAAGAGAATGTACACTNGGGGGGGGGGGCGATTCCTGATAACTCGAACTTCAGATAACTCGAAACGATTTGCCCGGTCCCTAAAAGTTCGAGTTAACGAGTTTTCACTGTAATAAAAACTTCAAGTTTCATATGCTTGCAATCAATACTTTCCTTGTCCCTCATGCTTCTCAGAAGAACCAGGCATTGACAGAGTAATGTAAGTATCTCCATTAAAGACCCCTCCTTTATTGCCCTCCTAAATCTGGCAATACTATATTTTCTGAAAATTCTTTAAACTTTTTCCTTATTTCAATTCAATTAGAGATGAGTCACTTGATATTAAAAATTTTGTCACACACCACACACCACACCCCTTGTGAAAGATATTACATCTTCTACATGGCCAGGCCCAACCACCAGACAGGTATGTGGCTACCTTGACCCCATTTTCCACTCTTTGGGTTGAGGTAATTGGGATAGAGTCCCTTGGGCTTCTTGAGGTCCTGAAGAAAGTCTCGAATATGCTGGACCTTCTCTCGAAAGACAGGTCGCCCTGTGATATCAGAGAGGTAAGCAAACTCCAGATGCAAGGTCCCCAGTTCTGACAGGATACTTGCACTACCACTAGCCCAATTGTAGTTCTTCGAAGCCTGCAAAGTATCAACAGCATCAGATCGCTAATGGTAACCACTGAAAGTGGGTCCAATGATGCAGAACAGTATAAGTATAAATTTAAAAAATCAAAGAAATATCTTTAGCCAGGGTAGCAGATTGTGAGCCTAACCAACTAAACTGCCTCAACTGTCTGAAACACCAGGCTCAATGAGTCTATATATGAAAGCAAGCTTGCAATCCACACAGTTTTTTTACTACTCCAAGATTTAAAATAGAATCCTAGCCTATTTTCAACTAACTTGCCCTGAGGGCTCAATCAAAGTATTTGTAAATAGGAAATAGAAGTCCTATTGAAACTTGATGGATCTCCTGTGTTTTGTGATTGCTACTAGTCTATAACTGCAATAAACAAAAAAGGTTTTCATGATATAAATTATGTGTTCATTCATTCTTCACTGGATTTGATTCTTTGGGCTTGAATGTGTGGAATTAAATATCAGTATTGGTATCTGCTTCTTTTTCACAATAAGAGAATATTGCTATAATGAATATTAAATATTGTTGCATCCTTAGTTAAAGCATTTTAGCTTGCTCAATCTTTGTCCCACTGACAAGACTGATCACAATGTAATGTTAATAGGTCATCATGCTCCTCAATAACTGGAATTTCAATTTTTGGGAATGTTGCCTACTGGCAACCCCTACCGTTTCTTCTTTCTGGAATCTGTCTTCCTGGAGGGCCTTATATCTAGAAAGTGTGCCTATAGGGGGCAGGAGAGAAGGAAAATCCTGAGTGCCCCAAATGATCTTAAACATAATCTTCAGTTGCTATTCATCATTCTAGTAGATAAACAGCTTGAGTAGTGTAAAATGAAAGAGACAAGTCCTCATGATAGAGCAGAGAGTGGATACCATTCATTTGACAAAAAATTAAAGGGTTTCTAGTTTGTAAGCATGGGCATCCAAGGTTATCTACTTCCACATTTGGAAAAATGTAATCTCTTTTGTAATAAGCCTCAGCGATAACTTTCCCCTGCTTCATTCCATAATAATATAGCTGAGTTTGACTGTATTTTTTGCCTTGCCTGAGTAAAGAGTGCTTAATAAGTCACATGACAGAGAGAGCTTGCCAAAATTGCAATGATCACCCACCCATAACCTCTTCACATGCTACTATAGGTTTTCCCAACAAATTTTGGCAAAAGTCCATTCAAATTTGGCAGTGGCCGTTTCAATTTCAGCAATGCTCCTGTCTCCTTCCCCGTTTTCCCATTCAATTTCGGCAGCGCTCCTCTCTCCTCCCAAATTTTCCATTCAATTTAGGCAGGTAACTTTCTATTTCAGTATTCGATGTTTCAATTTCAGCAGCGCAAGGGAATCTCTTCTCTTGGGAATTAATGAGTCTGAGGATTAGGGAAGGGAAGGAAGGGGCACAAATGCATTGGGTATTTTTTTGTTAATCATTATTTTACTATGAAAAAGGAAAACACATGGACATTGACACTGCTTCTACCCATTGATAAGTTCTCTCCTTAGGCATCTGACAAGTACGTTTGTGCATGGTGAAACTACACAAAGCACTTCTAATGGGTGATTCAGGCATGTTTTGTCGAATTCAGGAATTTAAGGCAAATATGCCGGCAGAAACGTCACGTGAACGTTAGGAAAGTCATCTGGAACTGAGGCTCATTTGCGGGGTCTAGCATTATCTAAGATGACATACTGGAACTGAATATTCAAAATCATCTGCTCCTTGATCTGAGTCCTCAACGTAGGAAGCGTTCATGTTCGTTTCCATGCTTGGAATAATCTTTTACTTCAAAGGAATGACAGGAATACATCACATCGTTGACATTCCAGGAATTCTTTGAGGAGCTCCAGAGACATGTACACATGACTTCACCACCAGATCAACTGGTTTATGTCATCATGGATAAAACTAGACCCCACAAACGAGCCTCAGTCCCAGATGAATAATGATCATTTGCCAAAAATACCCTCTGTGTTTGTGCCCTTTCCTTCCCTATTCCTCATTCTAATGTTAGTTACCAGAAACAACATATTCCCTTGGGCTGCCAATATTGAAATGATGAATGCCAAAATTGAATGGGATAACTGTGAGAAGAGAGGAGCACTGCCGAATTGAAACGGCCACTGCTGAATTTGAATGGACTTTTGCCTAGATTTGTCGGGAAAACCTATATTAACACTTTTAGTGCCAGACAATATATTGTTGATTGGTCTGCACACAAGAAGGCAGAGAGGTTCTTGGCAATAAGGGGGTTAAAAACTGGATTTGCTCTTGAAAATGCAAGAGCTGCTAGATCCAAGACAGCCACAGTATACTCAAAGGCAACTGCTGCACTTAATTTAGTGTTATCACACCACATACCAATATTGAGATAACATTTTTATATTGATTAGGTTGATTATTCATTATATTCCTCTTGTTGCAAGATTTATTGAATGAATGGTACAAAACTGGACTTACATAATCCCAGATCTAGTAGGATATAAAATAGGATGATAAAACCACTTAATACTTGAAATTTCAGATCATGTGCTCAATGAAAATCTAATGTGAAACATGAATCAAAATCATAGTTTTTTCTTACTTCCAAAATACTAATGTCATGAATGGCAGAACTGATCATGTTTATAATCATGATATTTCTACAAGTTAAAAGTAAAACCAGACGAATATTAAGTTCTAAAAGAGATCTCAGTGTTCTCTACACTGTTAAGGATTCCATAAAATTTGTTTTCTTATGTGTTGCTTTGGGAAGAAAAAACGTGAATTACCCTGGGGGGTTTGTTGATTCGCAAAGAATTCCCCTTTTGACATCTTGATTTAAAACCCATCACAGCCAATCATTGCAATCAATAATTTCTAGAGACTTCAAAGTATAACCAAAATAAGAAAACAGAATCAAGATAAAGTCTTGCAACAGACTTTACTTTGAAACTGCAATATGACAAAGTAAATGCTTTTCCTGAAAAAACTACTCTGTAAAGAAAGATTCTGGGGATGCAGGGAGTTGTACTCACACCGGAATTGATGTTAACCAGGGAATATGGGATTCCTGTGGGAGATTGGAATGCAGGCAATAAATGCTCAGCAGTTTCCTCTGCTTTTTGGATGAATACTGGATCTCCTGATAGAGCATAACAAGCCAAAAAACCTCCCACAAACCGGATGTTAGTCTCAAACACCGATACAAGGGAGTCCTGAAAATTATCATAATAATACATCATCAGAAGTGCAATCAAGCCAAAATATCTTCATATAAGAGATGACATACAGCAGATTCGATGTGGAAATGTTGAGCAACCCAGTCACGCCCCTTCTGAAATTCATCCATGAGTCCCATAATGAAGAGAGTATCCAGACCATCTACTATAGTTGCACCCAGTCCACCATGGCCAAAAATGCCTGGGTTATGGGGCTTCTGAGAGATGGGACGGACCTCATTCATTCCCCAGGCATACTGTGCATATCCATTCCATGCATGCACCATCATCTATAAAGGAAATTAGTCAGCCTTGATGTTCACAAAAGTAGCCATCTGCAATGTGGCTCAACAAAAAAGGGACAATTTAAATCTCATATCACCAACTAATATCATCACAGCTTTTTCAAAAGATCTTGAATGATTAGGGAAGATTTCTGCAGAACTTCAGATACCTCATACCTTCAGTCACACTGTGGCTTTCAATGTTGTGTATGCAATAATAGCAACTTGCAACAGGAAGCATTTGACCTGCCACAAGTAGTCTGGTGATCAACTGTACATCAGAGCACAAGTAATGGGGGTATGAGTAAGACTGCCCTAGCCATCTGCTAGCAGCTTTCTGATCTTACAATTCCTCCATGTTTATCATTGAGAAGTTGCAATGTGAGACTGAAGGCATGAATTCATCTGAAATTCAACAATACTTAAGAAAATCATAAGGAGCAATATTACTATTACATAATTCAAGAGTATCCCCTTTTTCAATAGGCCATAATGTACATCAGAGTCCATTCACATGTGGACCTGGATTTTGGAATATTTTCACATGCTGAATGAAGGGACACAAGAAGTTTATACTTAGCAAGATTACTATGATACAGCAAAGGAGCCACTTAAATATAACTAGGAAATGGAAAAAAAAAGAGGGAAAATTCCATTACAAAGGTTCTCCCCCTTTTCTTTCCAATGAAGAGAGAGAGAGAAAAAAGAGAGAGAAACATGTCGCAGCAGCAACAGACCTAAGCCTAATCAGTAGGGCATTCACCTAATTCTTGCACTCTAACAATTTGGCCAAGGCTTACGTTTTGGGGGCACAAACAACTTAGGCTTAGGCCTACCTCTTTGACTTTATTCCTCCTTTCCCTGATGATGGGATCGGGGTCTTCTCCACCCTGAATCACTCCTTTAATAGGGCCAAGGAAAAAGCCCCCTGCAGTCGAGCCTGGTACAAGTGAATGGTCAATAACTGTTTTTTTCTCATCACCTTTCTTCTCATCGTTGATATTTATGCTGACATCACCAGTGCGATTTCCTGTTTCTATGCTCATCGGGCGTTCGAGCACGATTTTTGCCACATCCTTGTCAGCATTGATTTTCGCCTCAAGCAATTCTTTATCACGACTTTTCCCAATGTCCAATCGATGTCCATGCACCTCGAACTTGTGAGGAGCAGTCTCTGCTTCATCAAGACTAGGAGGTGGGGGAATGCCGAGTACGAATTCGGGGGCTGCATTCTGCACTCGTTTGTACACAGACAGAATGGCACTGTCTTCAGGAAGAAGAGAACTAGAGAGATCTGGCAAAAACCAAATCGTGCCGAAACATATCACAGTAAAGAACACCAACAACAAGGCGACCACATGCTTCTCTCGATATCGAAGAGTTCGCTTGGCTGATACGCCGAGAGAATTACTCGCCCCAGATGAAAATGGTCTTTGGAACAGAGGCAATACGGCCCGCACGGCAGACGCCATCTTTAACAGTGACATCACAATATGGCGGATCATATCGTCTGATTATTCCACGTGATTCTCATGTGACAAACTCCAAGTCCATGGCTAGCCTTTCCTCGGATATTTTTTGCTGCTTTCTTCCACCATGTAAAGTTGTTTTCCTGCAACCCTCACTGGCTACGTTACTGGCGTAAGTGAGGAGAGCTGGAGGTTCCCCCCCCCCCACCATTGCGATCCCCAACTATAGTCAGAAACTGTTGTCAGATTGAATTCGTACCTCCCTGGGTAGAAGAGAATGGAAAAAGCACGACCCCCCACGACTTCCAGAAGATCCACTCCATCAGATGATCCAACAAACCATACTTGAGAAAGGGGGAGGTTCTCCTGGGGGGGGGGAGGGGATACGAATTCGATCAGAAAATATGAATTGTATTTAAATCTTTGGCAAACTTGAAAAAATCCGTTTTCACCCAGCACCACATAGAAGGATGGAAAGTGTTCGTTCATCTGCACTTCCTCAGTAATTCCCAGGACCACCCAGAGGGGGGGGAGGGGTAATTCCAGGAAATTTAACATCCAAAAAAAATCATTGGAAAATGCACCTCTCCACGAGACTGAAATCCACAACTGAGATGCGAAGGGAGCCCAGAAGGGCATACAACTCCTTTCACTGGGTCATCCAATTTGCTGCTACCATCCCTTTCAGTAACGAATTATTCTAGTTCTCTTCGATGAACTTGAGTTCAGCACTCAAATGGCCAAAAAAGTTAACATCCATGGAAATAAAATAACATGAAATATAATGTAATATAAAAGGAAATAATATCGAGTCTTTCAAGCACATAATACTCGACAAATGTTCACAATTTTCCTAACCCTTCACATATTTTGCCATCCCATCAACATTACATGTATCGGGAATGAAAAGGGGGGGGGGGGAAGAGCTGCTGTTTGA
This sequence comes from Darwinula stevensoni, assembly GCA_905338385.1. Classification (NCBI taxonomy): domain Eukaryota; kingdom Metazoa; phylum Arthropoda; class Ostracoda; order Podocopida; family Darwinulidae; genus Darwinula; species Darwinula stevensoni. Next base: position 24,670 of record CAJPEV010003073.1, on the reverse strand, counting down.
CCTTTTATATACTGTACTAAAGTCCAAAATAAACGTTACAAAGTAATTTAGGGCTTGTCCGCGTAGTAGGAGTTGTGATGGCATTATATCTGCCCCTTGCTGAACAAGTCAACACCGCTTGAACATTGTTAGCGTGTGCTCGCTAACCTTTGAACACTAGGCACGTGCCACGTCAGGAATTTGTCTTATTAGGTGTTTTCCATGCCATATACAAAGTTCAGATTTCCATAGGGCCATTCCATGCCAACTGACCGAGAAATGACGTTCCACAAAATGACGTTCCGAAATGACCACAGAAAAAATTGAAAAATGTAAGAAAATAAAATATATCGGATCTTTGAGTTTCATGGAAGACCAGTTAACCGGCCTTCCATGAAACTCAAAAATCCCAAATATTTTATTTTTCTTTCCGTTGGTAAAGGAGATATGAATTTTGAAAATATTGGTTTTCAGGCACGTGTGACTCCTCGAGCGAATTCTCAAACTTCGACAGCTAGAAATGCGTGTAATGGCTCATATGAAGGCCTGAAATAATAAACTCAATCATGGCCACGAAAATAAGGGTTTCATGAAACCTGAGTTACACGTCTTTTTCAAAGTGTACTAATTTTTACCCCCCCCCCCCTCCATTATCTTTTGTGGGAGTCAACATAACAAGATCAAAATTGCAGTGCTAGTTTGTGCTAGTAAAATTGTAATGCAGAATGCAGACGCAGCCATTTCCTTCCAGGTGTCATTTAACACAATCTTCCAAGATTCTACTTTAAAAAAAAAATGAATATTTCATCAAGCATCATTAACCATTGAATAAAACATTTTCATAAATGGGGGGGGGAAGAGCTGCTGTTTGACCTTTTATATACTGTACTAAAGTCCAAAATAAACGTTACAAAGTAATTTAGGGCTTGTCCGCGTAGTAGGAGTTGTGATGGCATTATATCTGTCTTGCCCAGACAGACCATGAGGCCATCTTGGGTAAAGGAATTTATCCGCCTGGAGAGCAGGTCTAAAGATTAGATGCCTATAATCCCTTACCTCCTTGCTCTTCAATCTTCTTCCCAACAGATTTATCCCCCCCGCCTCCCCTGAAAAGAGAAGGGTCAATCCCAAACGTTCAAAATGACGCCGAAACGAGAAGCATTTCCTCTTTCTAAAGTAAAATTGAGTGTGGCTTCCGGATTATTGCTTCATATATTCATTCAAGTTTTAGCGCCCCTGGTGAATTTGCGCCTTATGCGGGGGCACATGTGGCACATGCCTAAGGCCGGCCCTGTCTGTATAGGGTGAGTGCTGCGAATGTCGACACTAATGAAATTCTTCACTTCCACCTTGCTTGGTGGTTTTCGTAATGGAGCTTCCTCGTTCATGTTGGGTCTGGTGATACCTTTATTATAAACTTTCTTGTACCGCAAACCGCGAGCACCCCAGGTCTTTCCTTTCCGAGGGCGTGGGTCAAAGGTGAAGATGAGTCAGATGTTGGCAATCTCGGCACACTTGCTGGTATAGACAGCACCACCCTGTCAGAAATATCAGCACACCTATGTATCACAGTCGTTTACAACGGACTCAGTAGTGAATGCAACGACCTGATAAAACAATACCTAGTGTGGAAGAGAAGAACGGAATGTGCAAAAGCTTAGCAAAATCACAAGATTTCGCAGGATTTTCGGAGTACGCCTGGAGAAAGTAGTCACTGTGAGAAAACTACAACAGCAAATATGGCTGTTCCAAGCACATGTTAACATTAGTCTTACCATCTGAAAATACTTATCTGCCCGTGCCTAGGGAACTAATAGTGGAAGCAAAATTTTGACTATTGCAAAGTGCCGAGATTACCCCCAGTGCCGACATTCGCAGCACTTACTAGTACCTTATGGTCTGCGACTGGACTTCCACTAGTCAACCTTGTAAAAACATTTTTAGACTTTCTTGAAGAGCATGCGGCAAACATGTTGCCGCAACCGAAACACCTGATCGGAGGAATTCGATCTCTATGTAAAAAAAAGAAATTGGAGAGGAAGTTGGGAATACTCCAGCCAGCTCGAAAGGAGTTTCCTCATCGAGAGCCGCTTCTCACCTCTCGCGATGTGCGTGGCTTTCCGTCTCCTTCCGAGGTTTACCCGTATCGGGAGCTTTCTCACCACCAGGTGGTGATCGATGCCCAATTCAGTCCGACGCTTTATCTCAGTATCCATCGCCGTCCCGCAGTCCGCCGAAACGATCGCAAAATCGATTAGCATTAGCTGGCCCACGGTCCCAGCGCGACAGTCAGAACCTCCTGGGCCAGGAGTACTTGTGTTTATCCTTGTGCTGGAAGGTGCTATATACAGGGTGGGCAAAAAAAAAGATACCTGTTTTCAAAAATTCATATCTCCTAAAATAATAATGCAACGGTGATATAAAAAAAACCAAAGTAAAGTACATTCAATTCTCTTTATAATGATATGGTGGTTTTTGCCAAACGATAATTATTATTGCCATAATTAGCGGTTTAAAAAAATTGCCCCGAAAAAAAAGGCACAAAAAGAAAGTTGCCTGGATTCATCGTCTCCTTTGCTGTTTATTTTTTTTTGTTTCTCGTTACTGCACAGCATTCTCATACTGAAAACATTCAACTTCATCTGTCTCCTATCGTTCCCTCACCATCCCTCCCCCAGCCCGCCGCCCGCGGGCAAGCAGGACAACCGGATCAGATTTTGAATAAGAGTTCTTTGTCCAGCACCAGCAGTTTGACCTTTTTTTTTATCAGCATCCTGATTATTCATGAGTTCTTCTTTATTACTTGAGATTCATTATTTAAATGTATTATTAATTATTCTAGGGCCTTTTCAGATGGTTTTGAGTGAAAGTGATAAATGCCTGATCCAGGTGCTCCGGGAAGAAAAACTCTATTCACTGAACAAAATTCTTGCTGAATATCCTGCTCGGAATTGGAAAAAACCAACCGTCGCAGCTTTTTTACGGAAACTTCGCGACCATGGTAGTGGAAAGCGTCTTGCTGGAAGTGGACGTCCCAAGAGTGCAAGAACTCAAGAAAACATTCAAAGTGTTGGTGAATTAATCTGCAGTCAAGAAGGACATCCAGGGACGAGTCTGAGTGTGCGGCGCATTGTGAAAGAAACGGGAATAAAACGTGAGTCGGTGCGGAACATCATTAAAATAGACTTGAAGCTGAAAACCTTCAAGAGAGTTCCCGTGCAGGTATTGTCTGATCGAGTGCGAAAAAAGCGCTTGGATCGCTTCAGAAAACTTCTCGACCGTTTTTCCTCGGCAAGCAAAATCTGGATCTCAGATGAGAAGCGATTCACTGTTGAAAGGCTTCGCAATACCCAAAATGATCGTGTCTATGCAGCTGTGGCCAGGAAGGATGTTGTCAGCCCTGTGCGACTACTGCGTGAGAGAGCTCATTTCTCGGACTCTGTGATGGTATCTTTGGCTGTTTCTTCAAAGGGGAAAAACAAGAATTTATTTCATCGATCGTGGAGCTAAAATAAACTCACAAAGCTATTGCAGTGACCTTCTGTCTGCAATGTTGCCATAAATTGAAGACCAAATGTCCGACTACACCTTTATGCAAGATGGAGCTCCTGCTCACACAGCTAAAGCTACCATTAACTTTCTTCGGGAAAATTGTGCGGACTTCATTGAGCCAGACAGCTGGCCACCCAACAGTCCCGATCTGAATCCTGTGAATTCTTTCGTGTGGTCTGCTTTAGAAGAAAAAGTGTACCGTGGACAGAGAATTCGTACGGTTGCGCAGTTGAAGGAACGAATTTTGGCCGCGTGGGAAGAAGTCCACCAAACCTCAATTGCGAAAGCTATTGGTAAATGGCGAGGACGATTGCGGGCTGTTTTACGGCAAAGTGGTGGCCATATTGAACCATTTGTGGCTAGATGAACTGGGAAGTGAATTTTTATCATGCACGACAACGCATACTGTCAAAAAATAAAAGAGAAATAAAGTATCATTTGTAGAAATTCAGTTGTGCAACTTTTTTCAAACGCTAATTATGGCAATAATAATTATCCGTTTGGCAAAAACCACCATATCATTATAAAGAAAATTGAATGAACTTTATTTGGGTATTTTTTCATCACCGTAGCCTTATTAGTTCAGGAGATATGAATTTTTGAAAACAGGTATATTTTTTTTTTGCCCACCCTGTATAGTCAACCCATTGCTAGAACAAAACTCCAACAACTTTCTATTCCATTTCCATTCGGTGTGGCATCTCCAATACGATCAATCACACTACTCAATCTCACCTCGCGTTTCCAAATTCGTGCATTGAAGTCTCCCGTGTGCAAAACGTGGATCCCGTTATTAATCGCTAATAGAATCTCATTCACCTCCGCGAGGAACGCATCGTAGTCACTATTCGGCCCGTAGGTCTGAGCGGCAGCCAAGACCACCACCAGCGACAATCTGAGGTGGATCGGAGAGAGGCCCTTTTGCTGATCGGTTTCCATTCGACTACGCTTTCAGCCATCCGGGGAATAACGAGTATCCCCGCTCCCACGAGGGCAAACACAAGTAGTTGCAAGCATTATCGCCTAGTGTCAGCACATTCCAAGTCCCAATATTCAACATCTGTTGCTTGAGTCGTTAAACCCATGGTTCCACTCCTCGTCTATCCTTGAGGAATCGTGCCAAAGATGAGCCAAGGATCAGTAACAGAATGGACCCGACACTCCTTGGTAAATCAACAGCCTCCCATCCTGTGCCTCCATCTCCGAAAGTAGAGTCCTCTGGTCCTTGGATATGTTATGGCCGCTGCAAGCCGCCCGATAAGAGCCGAAATACAGTGTTTTTCACTTCAGTTAGACACTTTTTCACTTGACTTCGACACTTACCCATGAGGAACGTCCCATGCATGTGTGCCTGAATCAAGTGAAACATTGTCTAACTCAAACGAAAAATACTGTAATAGGACCATGGTGAAGTCCGACACGCAGGGAAACATGGAATTGCCAGACTCCTGTAGTCAACTAATCAAGTCACTCCGGAGGCAATCATGATTGTCCTTGACGACGAAGAGCCAGCATGAGTTGCTGAATCGAACTCATTAATATTTACTTTGGCTCGTTTAGGTTGCTCTCGGCTGGAGCCCCCATATAATGGTAGAACCTGGAATACTACGGTCTCCCGAATCACAGGGATCCATCCCGGCCACGTGGACGCAAGAAGTAATGAATACCGTAAATCGTTTAGTGAAGAAATACTTGATACAGGCTCATCACAATGGAAGAGAGGAAGCAGGGACCAAGACACTCCGAAAAATTTTCATAAAATCGCTACAGACCTCTCAGTCAGTGCGAAATTCGTGGTGAAAATGGCCAAACATCGGGCCTTGAAATTGTAAATGAGATTCAGGACTCCCAGAGCAGACAAAACCACCATTCGGAAGCGAAGGTGTCGATTTTTCCAAGATGAAGTCAAAGGAATCATCACCATTGATGATTTTAAGTCAGATTGGCACAAGCAACATGCAGAATCGGGTGTATCGAAGGAGGAAGAAAGAGTATGCAGGTGCAGAGAGCCTTTTCCAGCGCAAGTCTTGAGTCCCTCAAAAGGTTACGTTCAGCACTGAGGTCAGTTGGAACGGGAAAACAGACATCTTGATCGATCCACAACGGACAATTTTGAATTCCGAGTTTACATTCAACGTCTTGATTAGAATCTTCTTCCGTCAGCACCACCTGGAGGGGGATTTTTTCACATTTGTTCGGGATAGTGCCTAATCGCATCGGAGTCACTATATTAAAACTTTTCAAACTGCGATACGCCAGTGCTCATCAAACACGGAACGGTCATCCCATTCCCAGGACTTTCATCAATTGGACTGCGATTCTCAATTTGGACAGTATTCTCGAAAAAAAAAGGGTTATCAAAGCCAAGGAGAAAAGTTTGCATCCTTTCAGAAGCAGCAGAACGCCATCCAAAATGCCTGGTGAGATGTGTCCGCTGACTTCATTCAAAGAACGATTCATCATTCTACACGTTTCAAAGCTGTCGTCCAGACGAAAGGAAGGCCCAAAATGAACTCTTTTCAGAGAGCGAGACTCCATTGACTTGCTCCTTTCTAAATACTTTATTCAACAACTTTTAAGTGCTTGAGTAGCTAAATCAACCAAGGAAATTTTCTGAGAAAAAATTTGAAATGGTATATACAAGGGGTGCTCAGAAAGATTCCGCTAACATTTATTTTTAATTGCTACTGGTTGAATTCCAACGAGAGTAACACGGTGAATAGTGTGACTCAGGCTGCATGCTCTAACCTGCTGCTATTGGTAGAATTCAAGGCGTTCGCTAACTGCCAGCATGTCAAGATGGAGTGCAACGAGTTGTTATTTCAGCAACGTTTTATTGTACGCTACTTGCACTTAGGAGTGGAGGGCATTAGTGGTACTGAAATTCACATGTCCGCAAAAATTGTTTGGTGATGAAGTAATGAGTCAAAGAAGTGTGTACGAGTGGATACAGAGGTTTAAAGATGGCCAGGTTACGGTGAGAAACGCAGAATGTAGTGGTCGCCCATTGATTTCATTAACTGGCAAAAACAAATCCCGCGTGGATGAATTTATGAAATCACTCATCCACTTTATAGTCCGGACTTCGTCCCCTCAGACTACCATCTGTTTGGACCAATGAAGAACCACCTTCGGGGAGTACACTTTTCTGGAAGTGAAGATCTTCAACACGCTGCAAAACTGTGACTTCAATAACAGAATACGGACTTCTAACGAAGCGGTATGCATTCGCTGTCCGCCAGAGAGCAAAAGTGCATTGACTTACTCAGGAACTATGTCGAGGACTAGACCAGGTTTCGTTGCGCATGTGTACAAATTTTTAGTCAAATCCAACCAGTAGCAATTTTTTAAATGTAAGTTTGTGGAAACTTTCTGGGCACCCCTTGTAAAAAGTCAATGAATGAAAGTTGAAATATGCTGAAAATTTTTACTGCGACTAATTTCCAAATGCAATAAATGAAATGGCGCGTTTTTTTCATACACCCAGAAATCATGCACAAGATAATATGACGCCAAAGAAAAACTTATTTTGATGCGCAGTATTCTGAGAGTCATTGAAGCCGAAAATTGAGGGGGAAAAAAGGCAAACAGAAAAAAGGTGAGAGAAAAAATAAAATTGGAGGCACAAGCTGGCAGCCAAGCATTGAAAGGCTTTATTGCACAATGAAATCACATGGAAGACAATGATCCAATGATATGTAGAAAGTAAGCGACAGACAACAAGACCTCAAACAAAAGCTCCATGGTTCACTATTCAAATTTTTGAGAATGATAGATGCAAGCAACTCAGCATTGTTTTAAACCTCTCACCTGAGAACTCCAGTGGGGCACAACCAAGTCACATGACAAGCTGAGGATGTCCAATCCACCAGTGGCCATTATAAGCTATATATACTTTCTGGAGCAGCTAGGTTTCCAAAAGACTTTATAAAAATACTTCTGCAAGAATTGAACTTAAAAAAAAAGAACCCTCGCCTATACTTATTTATCCATATAGCCAACTTAATGGTAGTAAATGCAATGTTTTCTCCAATTTTTATCAAAGAAAAATGGGGATAGATGACAGACATATCAAGAGAGACATGTACAGGAAATCATCTGACTTCTTTCTTTTTACAAGCCTTCTTCCTCATTTGCCTCCTACTTCTGGCTTCCAAAATTTACTAACAGAAAATCCAGCATAAACTGGAGCATTTCACGAGGTACAGAGCCTATTGAGATGCAGCCTTAAAGGAATCCTCAATGAAAGTTGCCAAGCGAATGTCTCGGTGACTGAGGCCACCAACATCGTGAGTTGAAAGTGTGATATCCACTTTGTTGTAGACATTGAACCATTCTGGATGATGATCCATCTTCTCAGCTTGCAGGGCAATACGTGTCATGAATCCAAATGCCTTTCAAGCACAAAAAGGAAAAACTGTTATACATAAATGAACTATTAGATATTTCGCACTCCTATTTAAAAAAAAAGCAGTGGTGGATTCATGCTTAAAACAGAGAAAATTGCCTAGAACTTTGAGGCCCTTTTGAGGTGGAGCTATGTTGCCCCCCCCCCCCCCATTTCTCTCTTTTACTCTCCATTCATTGAGCCGCTCAAGATTTTTGCAGGCTTTCTCCTTGATTTTTTATCATTGACAACAGACAGATAATATGCTTTGAAATCATAGAAAATGGGGAAAAGGCAAAGCCAGAAAAAAGTCTTTACTGGGGCTATGAGGCCATTCCATTGTTTTCTTGTTCCAGGCACTCCTTTAATATTTTGAAAGTATGACCTCTTATAGTTCCAACATAAAATTAGCATTAAATATCCTAGACTAAATAATTTTTATATAGTTAAAAAATAAGCAATCACATTGTTGATTAGATTGTGTTGAGGGTTCCTCCCTTATTTGAATACACCGATTATTGGCTTTTGCTTGTCTGGGAAAATGACAGACTGCAATTCTCCTCTGTCCATTCTTCACCCTCTCCCAAATTCCACATGACCAGTCATCTGAAATTCACCCCACCCTCTCCTCCCTTCTGTGCAGATATATATAATCCTATAGTACATGACAAGACCAATCCCATAATTTTGTAGGTGACAGAGCATATAATGGGTTCTTGAGTTGGTGGCCTCTTCACTGACAGAATGATGACTTTGTTATCCAATTTCTACCCTTTGGGCATTATATTCATGCAATGGCAGTAAAAAGAAACAGATCACAGGAAGCTAGAGAGTGAAACTAAAGAAAGGCCAGCCAGATGAGGAGTCAGAAAATGTGCTTTTCCCTTCTGGCCACCATTGCCCAGTTTTTTCTTTAGGAATACTGTACAGGTTATGTAAATTGATGATTAATATTAACAGTACAAATGTGAGAAAAGTCACACAGACATCAGCTTAAAGAGGGAGTCTTAGGTAAGTATTGGTACCAGAACCAGTACCCTATTTCATGGTGCTTTGTCTGGAAAGACTAAAATATAGGAGGGAAATTCCTCTTTTGCAGTTCAGCTAGCAAGTATGTCATGCATAAACAGCAAATTCTGGTGAGTTCTGACTCTGACACAGATGATGAGACTCATGAATCTATACCTGGTTGAAGTTCTTGAACATAAAGACTTTCTGAATGGCATCACGCTCATCAACAATTTTCCATTGTTTCTGCAACAGAGGATTCAGGAGCTCCTTCCTCTCTTCCTCTGTCATCTTTCCTCTCTTCTCTGAAGCCTGGAACACCAAGTTTCATGTCAAGGGCTATGGCATCATGAGATCAACTGACTGGGCTTAGAATAAATTGCAAATGAAACAAAAGCTACGCTGATTGACATAAAATCACAAAGAGCAGGACCAGAAGCCCACCATGGTTGTGGTGGAGGTGTGAAGCCCGACTGAGTAGCTGAAAGGCAATATTCTTTTCCGTGGGCCTAGGCCAAGCCCTGATGCAACAAGGCAGGGAAACTGTTTGGTGCAAAGGCAGTGGAGACGAAGAGGCGAGCTTTGGTACACAGCTGTAAGTTGGGGATAGAGCCTCAGCTTCGCCGGTTGCGTCCTCAGGGCTTCAAATGCCCAACGTAGGCCAAGGCCTGCGCCACGGGTTGACTTCATTCCATTGGAGGATCCGAGAGGCGCACGTCCAGCTATCCCGAAGAACCGGTTTGTGGGAGTGGCCAGGGTCAGGGAGTCTCAAGGAGGATCCCTGCATTTCATACCGGTAACTTCTGCATTGTACGGGTACAGACGCCTGCACCTTGGACACTGCACTTGCAATCTGCCTATGCGGTAGTCAGATGAGGGTAAGGTAGCTCGCGGAGGTGTCGCTTCACGTGTCAGCCGGCCAGGTGGAGGCAATACGAACCTTGTTCCCGATCCGTGAGATGCCTTCTCCATCGAGGGGGGGTAGGATGCTGAGCGAGGTGATAAGCATTGTGAACAAAGTTAACCTCACCGTGATTCATTGGTGGGTCCACCATTAAAAGCACGCACGCACACGTGTAGTGCTTCCATGACTTATTGCCATCCTCTAGTCAGGCGCCAGGCTAGGGCCTTGGCGGGGTTGGATTTATTGCTACTTCTCCATGCGTGTCCCTATATCTTCAACAGGGAAAATATGACAGCAGCAAGTGAGGACAAACGGGTGGCCGTCTTTTAATATTTGGATTCGCCACAATTTCGTTGTCAAGAGTATTCAAGGGTCGAACACTTTCCCCAAATCTCTTGTTGCCATTGTTAGTATCATCCTTTTTGCCTTCTGGCCGCTCAGTGTCCGAGTTTGCGTGACGTGCATCGATGTAAGAAACACTACACTGTTTCCGGATTGAATTTGTACCCCCTATAGGAGCGCTTCCATCGATTGCAGATAGTGACATCTTATAAATTTGTGGTTACGTCTATCACCTGATGAGGCGGAACGTCTGGAAATTTGTGTTTTCTTCATTCTCCACTATAGCGGGTGGTACGAATTCAATCCGGAAACAGTGTATATAAACTCAACTTGGAGAGTGAAAAAGGGAGGGAAGCAGGGCCGGATTAAGAAGTTGCAAGGCCCGGGTCAAGTGAATTCTTGGCCTCCCCCCCCCCCCCTCGCTACTTTACGCAAATACAATACTTTTTCACTTAACGTTTTTAATTTCCTTCGGGGGCCCCCTGGAAGAGTGGGACCCGGGGCAACTGCCCCCTTTGCCCCCCCCCCACCATATTAATCCGGCCCTGGAGGGAAGAGATGAAGGTTGATGAAGTGTTCCTTACTTCGCTGTTGCCATGAGGCACTGGGTTAGGGTCCCCATTGTATACCGAACCTTGCTATTTCTACTCTGTTGGAGCCGAGGTACCGAAGCGCTGATTGGAGCCGGGCTTAGGTGGATCAGATTGGGGCCAGATTCTGTTCCTTGCTGTTTGGGGCCGGAAGGAACACTAAGAAGTAGCAAGGACGAAATTGGAATTGTGGGCGGCGGACGGTTGAAGCCTGAGCAACCACTTCCAATTTCGTTGACTTCGTTGTTGACAACCGTGATTGCCACCAATCACGAGACCTCGCGAAACGTGCTGCATCGAGGATGAACTGAATCTTCTTGTTCTTTCAAAGGTTTTAAGTTTATTTTTCTCTTTCCTCTCTCGAGCGGAAGCTGTTGAGTTGTGCTGAGAGATCCTGTACAATCTTCTGTTAACTCGATGATTGGTAACTCACGTTGTGTTGTTTTGTACTAGGTAAATTGTAGATTAGAATAAACAAAATCTGTGTGAAACCAGTCTGTGTAGGAATCCTTGTCCAACGGCTACTGATTTCGTCCTGACCAATACGAACCTTCCAAAGGAGACAAGTTCGAACATCCTTTTTTGTGACGGTCAAGGTAGTTAGCTGGTAGGTATCGAGGTACCACGACGTACTCGTGATAAGCCTACTACCGGCCAGGACAGATGACCGCGCGTTACACATGCAAGAAAAGCACTGGACTCATTCATCCCATGTCACGGACGAAACGTGCCTGCCAGTTTACTTGAGCTATTTTCACGATATTCTCAATGCATACTTGGATAGGGGAGCGTGGGACACCTTGGGTAACGGGGTTCAAGGGGTTAGGCTTTCTAGAGCTCTTCTTGCACTGTTTCTCTTCATGTCGTTGCTATACATCTTCCAATCGAGGTAGAAAGTGTATTTGAAAAAAGAGTCGTTCCCATCCGAAGTGCAGGTTAATCTGCACTTTGCAGGTCCACATATTAGTGCAGACATTGTTCTGTTGCAGACGTTTTTTCGTTTATTTTTATGTTGAGAGTGACAACTAGATTTTTTTGTTTGTTTCTTTTGATGAAAAGTCTTGATTCTTGCTGGAATCAGATTCGGGAAACCGGCAGTTCAATGCATGCGCGTATGAGCTACAATCGCAAGCTAATTTGGTTGTAATCTTGATTCACGACACTGCTTGTGTCGTGGTGCGATAGGTCGCTCAATTTGTAGCTCAATGGGTTATAACTCATGGTGTGCCAAATGTTTTCTGGGAATTGTCAATGCAGATCATGATTTCCTAAGCAGTCTTTTTCTGACCTGATAATGAGTAATTGTAAGCGCAAGATTCTGTAGGGTTCAACTCCAGCAGATATGAAATTCTTGAGCCTGAAACGAATTTATTATTGTCTGTTATTTTCCGATTAAACGTTACTTCATTTTCCAGATAAGTGTGGTGAATTGTATCAGTATCCAAGAACTTCTCCTGTGATGCGAGCACATTTATGTGATGACTTTTTGACAACTGAGCCCAAAAGCGATGAATATGGGGTCGACCCATCGTACCCGGGATACAGACCCATGGTGCCTCATTTTAAAATATGACTTAGTTCCTCGAAACTTGGAAGTTGAGAACTTTGAAACACAGAATTGCGCAGGAGATATGTCTTTACACGCAGCGCCATCCTTTGTTTTAGGGAAAAAAAAGCCCAAGTTGCAGGCAAAAAAGTGACCCATGATGTACCACCCTCCCTTATGTTTCTTATTCTTCCTCATATTTTCTTCAAAATTCATTGCTCCGAGGCAAAGGTACGAGCTATTATTGAAAAAGAAGTTGGGTAATGAAAATGAGCAAGAGTACATGCTAGTAATGAATTGGAAGACAAGCCCCAGAGCTCTGCTTTCCTATCACTCAGGCCACATCTGGCGCCTATTCCTTTGAAATTCATTTTTTTAGCCTGGCCATTTTTTTGCGGATTGATAGGAATAAAGCATATCAAGCCCATGCCAAGTGAATAGATAAGTATCAAAGCAAAGAGTTGGCTCAAAGTTTATCCAGATTTTCTCCTGGTCTACCTCGGAGTACGAGGCAGATGGACGAGGCACTCGGAAGGGCGTTCGGAGTTCCCTGTCTATTTTTATTTCCGATTTCTTTTGAATAATTGCCCATCGCCTTGCTTTGGCAATATCAATTTGGATCAAATTTTAAAAATCTGCATAGAACTTATCAATCTACATACAGAGCAAGTTTCGTGAAGATAGCTCCTGTGAGAGCAAAGACTTTGGAGGTATTAAAGATAAAAGTCGTGCCATATCCTGCACAGGTACATCTGTAGCTCCATATTGACCCAGTTAGAGTTCCAGTCTTAAGAATTTATTTTCGGCGGCCCTCGTGTCTCATGCGCTGCCCGCCGGTGCGGATCGTGAAAGTGTCAACTTCATTTTGAGAGCTGCAACTCAAAGTTGCAACTCTTGCATATCTACCCGCTAAAGAAATACAGGGTGGCAATAAAAAAAGAGAGAATATTTCCTAACCAGGTATCTCCGAGATCATTTGGCATGCACGTATAAAATTATTACGAGGAGACGGGCAACTCTTCATAAGTTTGATGACTTGTGATTTAAAAAATCGGTTGATTGGGACAAAAGTACAGTCAATAGTGAACACGATCGATACCAACTAGGCTGCGCGGTGTTCCCAATGGAATCAGATTTATTCGGCTAACTTGCGTGTGTGAAAGTTTCGTGCAGTTTGAAACCTCTTTCTGAGTTCAATGAAAGATCAATTCTGAACATCAGCCGTTCCGAACAAATTGAAACTTATCAATAACCGAAAGAACCTGGTCAACATTCATGAATTGGACATTTTTCCAACAATGGGAGAACACCTATCTGCCACATGCTTCAACCAATTGAAATTAAAGGCAGATGGCGAACCTGCCAGTCAGGTTACAGCCGTTACCCACTATCTCCTGGAGGAGAATCCCCAGTAGAAGCGCTGCGTCTCCCCTGCGGGTTTCTCTGTTCACCCGACTTATTTTCCCACATGCCACGGCGCTTAACTTTTGATGCAATTAGCCAATTTGGAAGAAATAAGAGTGATTATCCACAGAATGACTCCCTGGTGTCATAAACATATGTACAATTTTGCTGGTCTCGGAGATATTGTCTTTGGAAAAAATGTTCTTTTTTTTTTTGGACCACCATGTAAATTTTGTCCTTACGTGTTCATCGTACCAATGCAACTTCCTACCAGCACTGGCACTGGGTTTTCCCACTGGTACGCGTGGCATTTAAAAACTGCAATTGTAAATAAGCCAGGGGCCAAGTATACTGGTCGTGGCTTGTTCTCAACTTCGTTATTTTGCTGCTGATTTAATGATGAATCAACTTGCATGAATTATTATTTTTACCGATACTACCGAGTTCATGGTTAGAAATCTGGTATAGTTCGCTTAAAAAAAAAATTTTTATACCGTTGATATTGCGAGAATAAAACTCAGTTACATCACTCTCATTTTATTCCTGTTTTGACCTGATAGGATTCCAATCGAAAATAACACGCAAAAAAAAGGGTCATACAAAGCCCAGGGTTGATGTCAATTCTCCTCGCTGGAACTGCTGTCTTCCTTGGAGTCCTTGCACTGACTTCGTTTGAAGTTTGTCGCCTTCCTCTTCTCCGCTACTTCATTCTGTAACAGAATCGTCGTGGTTGTGCTTCCTTCCTATGGCCAGATAACTCGAGAGTCTCGTATTTTCACGCATGAGCCAAAAAGGCAGATTTTTTTAATTATTGCATGCATAGAGAAATTTACTTTCTTATGAAAGAAAACTTCTCTATGGTCACGATCAGGTTCCTCGCAAGGATTTCTCACCTGAAAATACGAAGTTCCGTAAAACATCCTGTTCTCAAGACCTTCACGCTTACCTTGTCACAAATTGCTATACATTATTTCACCTTATTAAGAGTGACAGCATTTAGAGCTCGCATTAAAAGGCACTGAAGAATGTCGGACCGCACCCTTCTTTCGCATTATAGACTTTCTCATATTGGGACACGCCTGAGAATCGAGGTGGCTGCTATTACATTAGACAAGTAGTTGCAGGCAAGTCTTAACCACGTGCCATCGACCTGGAGTATTGCGCGAGCCAAGTGCTCAAGTATTGATCTTTGACGGAATTGTCATGTTCAACGTTTGTTTCCATTTACATATTTCATATAGGCATATATACTGAAGGGAGGAGGGAGAAAGAGCGAATACATTATGCCCCTCCCCTCCATTATCTATCCATATCTTGTCGTAGGCCACTGCAAAATCCAAACAATGCAGCCAAGTGCAATTAAATCCAGTGCGCATGTATTTCAATCAGCGGCGTAGCGTCGGGGGGGCAAGAGGGACACACGTGCCCCCCCCCCCTCTTTTCAAGAAAAGAAGCCAAAAAAAATAGAAGGGAAAGACCCAGAAATCCATGATACACTGTTTCCGGATTGAACTCGTATCCATCTTAGGTGTGCTTCCATCAAGTGCAGGCAGGACATCTTTTGGATGGAAGGTGAAGTATTGGGAGAATCCTCCAGGGGTGTATTAAGCGCAAATCATTTATGATGAAAAAGAATTTGCTCTTAATAGCCACAAAACGACGTCGCTAATCCACGAGTAGTTACATTATGCTGCAAATACTGTTAATTACAAATAGCCAGCATTTCATTGATGTCGATTCTTCGTCGAATTCTCAACTTTAACCAAATCTCAACGTTTCAACCTTTTCTCAACGTTGACACAACATGGCTGTGCCGACTGGGCAGAGGCTAGTCGCAGCCATCGGAGGCGAAGCTGAGAGTCTCGCAACTGCAATTGGGAACGTTTTTGTCTCATCTCTATTGTTATCTGCAATGCTGGGTCCATTCCCTGCGACATCGAACTATTTTATTGCATTGGTGTTGGGTCTTTCCCTGCTAAAAAGGACTGAAAACGGGCCACAAAGAGGCATTCGCTGCATATGGC
The DNA here is from genome assembly GCA_905338385.1 of Darwinula stevensoni. Taxonomy (NCBI): domain Eukaryota; kingdom Metazoa; phylum Arthropoda; class Ostracoda; order Podocopida; family Darwinulidae; genus Darwinula; species Darwinula stevensoni. Next base: position 8,934 of record CAJPEV010003073.1, on the reverse strand, counting down.
CATCCCAATGATTTCGGATGACGATTTTCCGTGAATAACCTGAAATGCTATGACAATTGTCGCAAGAAGTCATGATTCATGAAGTCTCTTCCTGATGAGGGACCTGCAAGCTTCAGTTATGTTCGAAAATTTGCAGTGATGTTCGAAGATGGGATACCATTTTCCAAGAACATTCGAGAACTGGAGAATTTCCTTTCATGATTTTTCTTGTTATTAACCTCATTTTATTGCTAGCGAATAAAAGCGTATTTTCTTCTCTCCCAAAAGCGAAATTATTACCAACGAACCGGCAACCGTGCAGGGCTTGACATCTAGCAGATCGTTTAGAAATCGTGTTTTCCCCGTTCTCCACAATAGGGGGAGGGTACGAATTCAATCCGGAAACAGTGTACAGTAACTGTATCCCAGAGTTCCCGTGCCCCCCACTTTGTCCTGTGCCATTCCAGACACTTTTTCCATCCAAGCTACGCTTATGATTTCAATGCACGTGCCTTCAAATTCCAGGAGTGCAGGATTGTTGGCAATGTGAAGAGGCTCTTCGGACCTTTACAATGGAAACAGTCTGAAAGTACAGCTCTATTATCTTTGCATGTTGCTGCACTCTAAAATACTCCATGTTCAAGTAATCTGCCAAATCTTAAACGGCTGCAGTAGGTGCTGAAACGCCACCTCTTCCTGGTTATTTCCCTGACCTATCCCCCTCTGACTTTTATTCTTTCCCAAAGCGAAAAGTGAGTTGAAAGTACACAGATTCAGCACCGTTATGGAGCTGAATGCAGCCGTGACGAAGGAGTTTCGAGCCATTTAGGAAAATGGCATACAGGATGCATATGCAGGATGCATGGGCGAGTCGCTGGGGAAATTGCTTTGCATTAAAGTGTGAATTATAAGAAAAAGAGCAGTTTCAGCAGGACTCGGGCATCTAACGGAAGGCTGCAATAAATTCAATATTTTAAGGACAATTCTCGTGGGCAGATTGATAGATATATCCAATAGAGACTGGCCGTGAGGGAGAAGAGGAAGAGCAGATAGCTTAAGGTAACGATACCTTTGAAGAAAAGCGGGGATTGGCTGACTTTCCCATTTGACCTGGGGATGGTTCGGGGTCATTTCGTCCCAGTTCCAACCGGATGTTCCCTTGATTGGCGAGACGATCGAGCTCCTTGGTGAAAGCGCGAAGACCAGACCATGTTTCTCTTCCGACGGGAATGATTTGGGACGATGGAAGGAGGAAACCATTACGTCCAGTGTCTCGCAGTTCTACAGTGTACGCGTACGGGATCCCTGCCACCCCTTTCGCCCAATCGTCAGAGCCCCCCGACGCGATGTACAGCTCGTTACCTGATAAATGCAATAAATAAATCGAAATGTATTGATTGAGAGCCAAAAATCAATTAATCGATCATTTCCTACTATACATGTATTAATACAATGTTTCATTGTAAAGGCTGTTCCACAAGAGTCTATTTTTTTACAGTAATACGGATCAAATTTTCGACAGCAGTACTGACGGCATAACCAAGTTCGATGGAGGTGTGTTTAGGGTTTCTTAATCACAAAATTGGGTTCAAGTGAGCCTGAGTGACCTGAGGTAACTCAAAATGACCCAGAGTGTCTCAAGGTGACTTAAATCGACCTATTGCCTCAACTTCAAATACAGTAATCTAAAGATGCCCGAGTTTGCAAAAATTAGCCTGAGTGACCTAATTTGACCCAGTATGACAATTATAGTATCAATACAGATTGGCGGGTTAGCTCCAAATATTTTAGGTTGGAAGTTTGATAGCGAATGATCCCCATGCTATTCCCAATTGATTCCTGATTTTTATAACACACTGTATATCTCGTATTAGGATGTCCCAAACGGATGCATGTGATTCAGCCAATCCAGCACCGAACAATCATGTACTACATCTAAATGAGAAGCCAACAATTTAGTAATGGAAGAGACCGTGAAATGTGCTTTTGTGAGCTGAATTAACACGTTGACGACCAGCCTATTTTTGCTTGTCCGCCGCGTGGGACCATTAATCTTCTGGAACGTTCTCAACAGTTCCAGAGGGTATTTATTGAAAAAAAAATCTGCATCCTGGCATCAGGACGCATTGTCGCCAACGTGTTAAGAATACTATGACGAGAATCCACAACATGAAAAACAGCCTTCATGGCTCAAGGAGAGAAATCCTTCGAGAGGTGCTGAGACTGCATCCACCTCATGCGTGGAAAGTTACATTTTATGGCAGTGATTGAATTGCTGTTGCTTTATATTCAGACAACCTTGACACTTGAAACTTTCAGGAAACAAATTTCATAATTTTTTCAAGGTTATACAAAAACATTACAAACCTAGCATTATTTCGACAATGGAAGTTTGACACCTTCGACCATAGTCGAAGGTGTCAAACAGGTCGCTTTTTTTTGCGCCACCTGATAGTAGTACCTGTTCCTGTCTAGGTAGGAAATGCCCAAGGGTCACAAACGGTACCCTGCACGCGAGCCCCCCTGCGGCAAATTTCGAAGCTCGGATTTCATTTTCCTTTTCTAAGACGGATGTTGTCTCTGCTCAGTGAAAAGCAACATTGGCGGTCACAAATGTGATCTTTGGACATTACGAGGATAGGCCTGGACTCCAGGCTAAGCTAATGCAACTTCTTGTAAAGAGTACATTAGAGGAAAGGAAATGTAGAAGGGAAATCTAGGTAGAAATATAAGAAAATCATTGAAGAACCTGCCGTACTTCCTTACATTATGGAGTTTTACAACTTCATTTTACCATCATACAAACTAAGATATAAAAATCAATTTGCATAACCAAGTTTTTATGTTTATCGTGCAAAAAATCTACTGTTGTGGACGAAACTGTCCATGTAATTACAGATTACCAAGATAGATGCTTAGTTTAAACTATACGACATTGTCAATGATGTACTTCGGTATGACGAATCTATTTTGGCATGAATTTCAAAACAAAAATATCTTCAAATGTACCGTATGTGCCAATGAAGATGTTAGAATCCACTGTTTCAACGATTAATATTTAAATAGTGTGTTTCTTTGGAAGGATCGGGCAGGGATGGAGTTCTCAAACGGAAATAGTTACAATTACCGTTACTTTAGCAGAAAAGGAACCAGTTACCATTACTAGTTACTGAAGAAAATCGTTACCTTCACAATTCCTTTTTTATCGGTTCGGAATGTACCCAGGAACTCCTCCACATGATTTTCCCAAAGGATGCATTGGCGAGTCATATGGCACCAAACTGTTACATAGTAGTATGGAGTCGTTCTACTCTGATGAGGATGAGGATGAAGAGTTGTCATATGATTCGACTCAATACAATTTACTATTCACATAGGAACGCAGCCATGTTAGAGTGCTCCTGTTGCACCAAGGGCCAAGGCGGTGCAGGTCGATTGAGCCGATTAGGCTGCACTAATTTTATCGAAACATAAAAGCCAAGGCAATGAGTTCAATCTTGGATCGAGAAAATACAAGGAGTGACCACGCAAGTTTACACTCGATAAGGGGAGGTGCAAAAATCGTGCTCACTGGTGGATCCGACGGTGTATCGGATGTTATTCTCCGATGCTACCGCTGAAGTGTAGATTGAGGCCATTCGGACCAGCTCGTCGTGGTCTTCGGGCAAGGTCTTCGTGTATCCCCAGGGGGAAAGAACCAGCTGGCCGTAGCTATGGAAAGTTAGAAAGCCCTTCACGTTCGGCATCTTAGTCTGCAGGAAGTCCCTCATTGCTCGACTCTCCGGTTCCGAGAACGGTTCCCGTCCTGCGTAGACCTCACTGCAAGGGTTTCCCGAAGCTCCGCCTTCCATCCAGTGGAACCCGAAGTTCCGGTTCAGGTCCACTCCGTCGCAACTGTTAGCAAGAATTCAACGGATAAAAAGTCTAGCTATCAGGGATGAATTTAGGATTTTCCCCTGCTTTTTTGGTACCAATAATGCAGGGTGTTCCATTTTATTGGGACCATGAGAATGCTGATTTAAATGAAAACTGTGTATATAATAATTTCAAGTTTCATTTCAGTTTGAAGATAAAATATTGCCAAGTTGTTGGCCATGGATCCCTGGAGCCTAGGACACTGTATAGGGATAGTCTAACTTTATTTTGAGTCACTCACTAGTGACTGCACAAAGAACTTTCAGAAGGGAATTTCAAACACGAGACTCTCAAGGGGGATCAGTTCCTGATACGAAGCACAACCGCACACCATCAGTGCGAACAGTTACCCGGTCTAAGTATACTTTTCGATTATGATCGAAATAACATAATAACTCGATCTGGGTCTAAGTATCGAATCCAAATATCGGATAACTCGGTCATCATAACTTCGATGATAACTGACCTCACGCTGCCATAGGCCTCCCTGTCTTTTGTCGTCAAAGATGGCTCCTTACTAAACTTCAATTATCCCATGTGTCTTTCACGCGGACAGTTGCTCCATTGTATATTTCTAACTTTACCACCTCGACTGTTTGGAGACATGGCGCAACAGTTACCCACGGAAACCTCGTGTCTTTCTCGGTGTGCGGAAAAAACATCGCGAGGGAAAAACATCGCGGAAAAAGCATCGCGAGGCGATAACATCGCGCAGTAAAAACATCGCACGGCGATAGCATCGCGTGGGGCCCACAAGACTTGAAGCCTGCGAGCAAAAAGTGAAGTTTTACGTCAGTCGGTTCTTTGTTCTAGTTGGGAGCAGACGTGGTTCGTCTCTTTTTTTTTCAGTCATGTGGATTTCACGCAAGTGAATTTTAATTTCAGGTAAGTAATTTAATTTGGTTTGAGCTACTGTTCCCTGTAAACAATGTGCAAGCTTAGGCCTTCTCGGGCCGGTCTGTGGTCAGTGAGGATTTGCTTCCCCTGTTGACTGATATAAAACAAAAAATGAACAAAAACGCATTTAATTCATAGGGTGCTGTGGTGGTGTATTGAGTCAAGTTCTCAACTAGCAAAAACCACGCTATTGCTACCCTGGGTAAGCTAAGGCCCTAGTAGGCCTAGCCTACACATTGTTTACAAGTTAAGGTAGCCCAAACTAAATTATATTAATTATCTTAAATTAAAATTCACTTGTGTGAAATCCACATGACTGAAAAAAAAACGAGAAAATACTCGTCTGCTCCCAACGAGAGGAAAGAACCGACTAAAGTAAAGCTTCACTTTTTGATCGCAAGCTTTCAAGCCTAGAGGGCCCCAAGCGATGTTTTCACTGTGCGATGTTATCGCCTCGCGATGTTTTGTTCGCGATGTTCTTTCCGGGAACCGTCTTTCTTGAGAAAAGGGATTGGAAGATGGAAGAGAGTTGTGATGGTCCTAGGCCTTGTGTAAGGCGTTTTTACTCGATTGATGAAACAACAGCTTTTAATAGAATATGGGGTAACAAGCGTATCCAAGCACTGTTCGAAACTGGAAAAGTGAGGAACAAAGTCATCTGGATATCCGATCTTTGATTGTGATGGCCAGGAAAAGGGCCAGAGATGACTGGATTTGTCGGCGGTAAAGTTAGATGTCGCTCTCAATTACGATTTCGGTCTAAGTATGAAAATTCGATCAGTTATAGGGGTCCTGGAGGGCTATCGAGTTATGATGATCGAACTAGCAGTTTTGTGGGTCTAAGTATGGCTTTCGATCACGATCGAGTTATGATATTTCGATAATGATCGAAAAGTATTCTTTGACCGGGTAAGTGGAGACGATAGCCACCATAAGCTCAGCGATTCAGCAAAGCCCAAAGAAATCCATTCGCCCCATGTCGAGTCGGACAGGTGTGATTGCAGCAATTGTTCACCGTATACTCCACAAAGATCTAATCTTGTATGTTTGAGTAAAATTATAGTTGATGATTTGAAATTAAGCATCTTTCACTAGTTTCCCCAGACTTCGCCTGCATCTTGTTAGTATTCCATTTCAAAAAAAGTGAGCGGCGGAGAATCAGAGGGGAGGATGGACCCATCCCATCATTCTATGAGTGCCCTGTTGAGACCCCTGGAAGAATCGTCGAATCAACGAAGATGACAATATAAAATTCACTGTAATAGCGGTTCTGATTTAGAGGAACGAAATTAAAAGGAAGAGGATATAAATGTATATACTCTGAGGAAGCTCAGGGAAGCGTCGTGTTTTTTTTTTTTTTTTTTTTTTTTGGAACACTGCATTATTCCGAAGTTCAATGGTGGGTACAGACCGTAAGTACTCGTACGTGTATGACGCGGAATAAACGATATCCCAGTCTTCCTGTTTTTATATTTTTGAATGACACGGCCGTAACGCTGTAAGTGCTGGAGATGTCCGTATGCTGGAGGATTTCGAGGGCAGTGGTTCTTAAAAGGGGTTCTTGGCCGTCAGCAATGCATCGGAGTGCCAAACACTCCAATTTAAATGTTTGAGCGTTGGTCGACGTAGGCTAATTGGTATGAATGCACCAGCTTGATGCAATAAACTTATGGAAGCCGAGCATCTCAACGTTCGCCGATGAATTGGTCTGGGCTTCTCAGCCTGGGCCCATTATTGGGCCACGTAGCCCATACCTATTATTTTCTTTAGCCAAAAATGTAGCATCAAGCATCCATGCATACACTAAGTCGGTTGGCAGACAGAGCTACGCATCATAGCTCAGAGATACTCGTGAGTGTTGTCAGAACATCACAAGGAGAATGGTTTGCAAAAAGAAGCAATTGTCCTGCTCGCGTGAAGTCACGTATTCAACTAAGAAATGTTCAGTATGACCCACACCACGTTCCACAATTGCTTCCAACCGGTGAACGATATTGCAGACTGCAGCTCTAAATGTATCGTAGGGAATGTACTGTAGTTCTTGGTGATTGACGTCCTTCAGTTCTTGATGTGTCGCGGAATCAGTGAGTAGCATTTGTGGCTTCAGGTACTCCCACAACCATAAATCTGCAGGTTAAGATCTGATGGTCTGGGTGATGACCACTATGTCTGAATTCGTTTACTGGTGACCTCATCCTGAAAGGTGATGCAGTGTTTCTTATTAAGTCGCAATGCGCTCTTGCGTGCCATCTTGCATGGAGATGCTCTGCTATCCCTGTCCTGAGCCACGGCAATGTTTTGCGCAATGTGTAATGTAATGACACTGCGCCCAAAGTTTCATTCAGCTGTGGTGCATAGTTTTTGTTCAAAGACTTCGTTCATCAACCAGGTGACTTTTTAGTCAACTTGTATACGTTTCCCGGCGGGGCAAAAAAAGTTCCCAACCATTGCATGGCTGCAGACGGAGCGCCAATCAAGATGTCGGTAGGAAATATACAGAATATTGCATTCAACATGAGTACGTAGGATCTTGAAAGTTAGAATATTAATACTGAATGACATTTAGAACTGAATGACGGTTTTTTCCCTGTGGGATATCGGCAGAGCCAAGTGTCAGTATGCGAAACTTTCCTGCTTCTTCCGGACGCGATCACATCTGCCGTAAATATCTAAATAAATATAAATCGTCTAGCCAAGAAGGGTGGCGCAGACGCACTTGCTTATCTCACATTGCGCGTAAAAAAGCTGTTAGTCGGGTTCTGAAAAACCAATTTCATTCTAGTTTTCATGAACGCACTTGCATAAGCTGGATGTAATGTCCTGTTTATCTCCTGCCGATTTTTTTTTCGGATCACCCGGAGGAATTCACATATCTCAGGCCTATTTAAATAAGGTTTGCATTTTTTAGTTCAGCTAAGGACGCCCTCTCGAAATAAAAATATTTTGTCAATTTCGACTAAAAGGCTAAACCCTTTTCAAAATAAGTTCTTCGGATGCTGGGAGATATCTTCTTGAGACTACCTCGAAAAAAGACTGCCGTCAGTCTCCAATGGCCATGAAGAAAATCTTCATGGGCCTATTAGCAGGCATCGAGACTTACCTTGAAGTTCATTAAAGAAAACGGTCCTAGCATGGTAAACCGGAAGCAACAACTAAGCAAAAAGCCGAACCCTTTTGAGCGGAGGAACGTACAAGGGATTGGAGGTCTTGGATCGGGTCTTCCTCCAGAGTCGGTGGGTCTTGTGGGAGTATTCGTAACCGTCGGGATTGAGGACGGGGAGAAGATACCAGTCGAATCCCTTGATCATATCCTTGTTCTCTTCTTCCACCAGCTGCTCCGCCAAGTACATCACCGTCGACGGCGAGATCCACTCTCTCGCATGAATCCCTAATTCATTTACGTAAAAGTAAAGTTCGCTCAAGGGAACCCAAGAGAGAATATAATATTGTAGTCGGACTGTCATACGGTGAGTAATTTGGGGATCTCGATAGCAATTCGTGCATGCATGAAAGGTTGAGCAGTTGTTACAGAAAGATTTATGGGGAGTCACTCCAAGTTTCTCGTCTAACCATGATTTTTATCCTAATTTTCTGACTCCATAGATGGATCCGACGGTTTTAAGTTTTTATTTATTAATATTTTATCTACCTGATGGCGTAGACCAGTGGTCTCCAAACTTTTTGAGCTGAGGGCCACGTGGATACTTGGGCCCCCCTTGAGTGGGCCGCATCAAACAAACCTGCTAATTTACAAAATTTCTGCAAAGCAGTCCCCTCAACTCTTCGCTCTACTTCCAGGTCGAGCTGTTTTAAGCCATGAAATCTCATTCTAGAATGAGCGGGAATAGAGAAGTGCCTACACATGCTGCACCTAATCACACTTTGACCCATTTCGATAAGGATTCATATTTTCTCTTGCCTTTCAATATTTGCTGGCAAGGTAAAGACATTTATCTTTGCTGTACATTTAAATCTTCAAATTTTAGGCAGGTTCAGATGGACCACACTTACGTATATATCAGGTCATCCCATAAGTAATGCGGTTTTTTCGCATTACCAAACTTGTGTCTTTTTTATACGTATATCTGTGCACATCTCATGGAATATTTCTATGCTAACTTGTGTAGACGTTAGTCCTCAGTC
>CAJPEV010003072.1:0-35139 GCA_905338385.1 Darwinula stevensoni | reverse complement strand
AAGAAAGAAAACTAGATTTCTTGCGTGAGAAAATTTCCGAGTTAATTGTATGCACCGACCGATGATCTCATCGATGCGATTTTGAGATTTTAACCGCCGGGAGGAATGCGATCGTCCACCACGTGCTTTCCACGTGCAGCGAACACGCGATGACGTCATCGTTGACGTCACGCGGGTCTTCCGCTTCCATCGCGTCGAAAGGAACTGGACGTAGAGCGGCAAGGCCGTAAAGAGGAAACGAACTCAGCGGGGAAGCGTGGCTCGAATCGGAAAGGGAAAAGGGGAGAAACCGGTCTGTGGTTTTCAAAGCAAAAACAGTAGAGACGGGGACTACCATTGTATATTTACGGCAGTTTTCCCCACACCTATTTATCTCTCCGGGGGATCCCCCTTTTTTTGTTGTCCTTGCCCGAGCGTAATGCGTTTCGGTGGGTCTTTCGGTCAGTGAGACGCTATTACGGTTCCATCGACAAAATCTGCTGGAACAAAACAAAAAAGCGGTTTCTTTTTTTTAGAAGATAAATCCCGGTCCTTCTCCCGAAGAAGCCGCTTGCAGTTAAAGGGTCGAGATGTATGGAGAAACCAGGCCTATACTTAGGTGCATGCCTCCCAACTGTCACTTTAGCCCTGATAAAAAGCTATTGATTATACACTCTGCCTGCTTCTGCGTCCCCGGACCGGTCGAAACGTTTCGCGCGGTTCTTGAATTCGCGTCCCTCGACGATTCCGACTCGCGTGCCGCCGAAATCGAGCAGGTGAAAATGCTCGTTCTCCCCGACGGCGAGATGCACGGTGGCCGAATGGGCGGCCGAACGGGGCCAACTCCATTCGGCGGAGGGACGGGTGCTCCTTTTGCATGCGACCGAGATTTCGCGAGGAGAAACGAGGCATTAATGGCGAGGTAGGAAGGGGTAATTAAGTAATTACTAGAAGGGGAGTGAGATATGCGGGAGTGGAGTGTCATTTTTTACGTTTCTAAATCATATCCAGGAATTTCGCTTGGTTTAAAAAAGAAAAGAAAATTCTTGGATTCCCTCCTTCCCATAGAGCCCCGAGAATTCTTCGTCGGCCGTTCATCATGTGAGAAGCGACGGGAAATTTTCCAGCCTGATATGGCAACTTCGGTACAGGGTGCTTCATGAGTCAGCATACAGTTGCAAGGTGTTGCATTAGTTTATTTATCGGTAATTAATTGGCACTAATTGACAGAGATTTTCTTGAACCATGACAACGTCCATGCGTTGAGCCTTGCGTTGCTGATCGGCCGTTTCGAATAACAACTTCTGTAAGCACGAAATTAGTAGGTAAACTTATAGGGAACGCAGCATGTCATTCTGTAAAAGTCTTTTTGACACTCTTTTCCATTTTATGGACTCTTTTCTCGAGGCGACCGAAAGGGAAGAAAGGCTCTCGATGGATTTTTCCCCCAAACGATTCCAAATTTCCTCTTTTTCGGTGTGAATAAAAATCAAGAAACGAAAAACCGCGAAGTTGTGAATCGATGAAGTTGGTCCTCGCGTGTTCCCACGAGATTAAGTTGTGCAGTGATGCCCGAAACCCCGATCTTTCCGTATCAGGCCGGAAACCTTCCGATTGCGCCTCGTATTAAAAACGTCATAAATGGAATCCGCCCGGAAACTGATTTATCTGGGTTACGGAGTTCCCCATTCCCTCTTTCTCGGCGCGTTGCTCGTTCAACGGGAAAATTAAAGATTGAAATGATTTCCAAGAAATTCGTAGCACCAGAAATGGCAAATTTACCGGTATGATAGGCTATATGGCGATATAGACCAATGGCGGCTAATCGACTATAGTAGTCGATTCTACTTATGGACCGTTCATGCGCTTTGTCTCGCTCTAATCTCTCTAATCTTAAAATTCGGACGGCATCGGGATGACCGCGAACCGATGAGCCAGAAACCCCTCCGGCGCGCCCTACATGTCCTTCACATGCTCCTTCACAGGCTCCAGTGCGAAAGAAAGAAAAGAAAAGAGGGCGTGGGAGAGGATAAAAAGAGAAAAAAAAGATGCGTTCCATTATATGGAAGGCACCCGCCAGGCGTTGAGAGGCACAAAAGAATCCGGAACAATCGATAACATCGGTTCACCTCTGACCCCCTCTTCTGCCTTTCCCTTTCTCCAACAGGATGAAAGAAAGAAGTTTTTTTTTCACGAAGGAGGAGGACCGAGGATGATGAGGAGAAGTTCATTCCACCCCCGCATATATTGAAAGGTCGAAAGGCCAGGCCCGCTCTCACGCTCCGCATATCGCACACACCGTGACACGGTTGCTCGATCCCATCGTCCCCGTCTTATCTCCGGGCATGATCCGGCACTTTTTCCGTTTCTTGTCTTGCTTGGTTTTGTTTTTGTTTATCTGCTTGGCTTCGCGCGTTAGCGGTGGAGGATGTGATGGGAGATGGGTGACGTGAATCATGCTCTCTTGTCCCGAATCTTATCTGATGAAGATAAGATCGGGACTGTTAATTTTTGCTGATAAATTCTTCGTTTTGGAGTCAGTGAAAATAAACGTTGCTTTAATACGCCACATATTTCATTACAGGGTTTTAGGCTATATTTTTTAAACACGTAACAGTAATTAAGCTCTTATGTAACATTCACGATATTTGAGCCGTTGGGAAGCGACAATTTGATCCCGATCGATGTGAAACCCAAGGGTGCGTTTCCACGGTCAGCTTTTGGAAACAGTTGCACGGCACGGATCTGGAGGATTGAGCCATCTTGGCTTGCGTCATCGCGACGGAAGATCGGGCAACCCTGTCGATCCTGCCACTTGGCCAGTAGACTCCACCTACTTCTGGTTCTGCTCCGTAGATGGAAATTCGGTAGTTGGCCAACCAATCCGCTACCAGTAACTGAACGCGGGGGCGGGGCTTCCAGGGAAAACGGACCAATGGCGTGCTTTGACGCAACGGTTGCTGGGAGTTTATCATAATAGTGGGCATCCGCAGGAGGCCGAGAGGCAGTGAGCTTCCGTGCTGCATCGGGTGTGGTTGCAGTCGCTTCTGACCAGTGAACACGTACACACGCATTCTTCCCTTCATTGCTATCTTGGCTGCGTGCATGGGCGCTCATGTCCTTCCTAGCCAGGACTGAACACATAACAGGTATGTCCCATGATCTCCCTTCATCTGTTACAAGAAAGCTAAATTCAGACTTAACGATTCCTGAGCTCAGACAGTATGCCGGGCATCACACTAAATCGTGATACGTGTCTGTTGGACTCTATCGTCGAAGAGCGATACAGAGTCCAACACTTTAACTATCCTTAACAAAAGCTTCTGCTTTCTAAGTATGCGAAATGATGCCGTCAGCGAATAAATCATTATGACAAGATTCAGTTTTAAAAATGATCGACCCTCGGAAAATAGCATCAAAGAAGGTAATTTAAAAACTTCTGCAGAGCGTGGAGAAGGATCATCTCTGCTCACCCCACCGCCGACCCCCGATATGACGGAAGAGGAAAAGTCCCGAGCGGAGAGGGCAACCCCAGACGAAGAGGCAGTGGACCTCTCCAGCAACTCTGATAAGAAGAAGGACGACATCCGGACGTCATCGCCGATCCCCAATTCGTCCGGTAACAGTGCATCCGCCTTCACCCCTGTGATCCGAGTTGCAAAATCCGAGGAACAGCTCCTTCGTTTCCTCCATCACCAGGCGTTGGCCAAATCCCTTCCCGCGCATCCAGGTACGTTTCGGACCGATCGAGATCGCGAACTTTGTCATTTTGGGTATCAGAGAGTTTGACATCGCATTTGTTTTTGGCAGGGATGCCGACTGAAGGCGGTCCAAAAATCCCATGGCCCTTCCCCAACCCGTTCTTCCCGTACGATCTCCGCGGACTGAACCCCAGTCTGCTCCTTCCGGGTCTGAATCCGTTGATCCCGCCGTACCCGTCCGTGCCCCTCTTCCCGCCGTTGCACGAACAGAAGCTCCGCGTCCCCGGCCGGTCCAGCCGACCCAAGAAGCAGTTCATCTGCAAGTATTGCCAGCGCCAGTTCACGAAGTCCTACAACCTGTTGATCCACGAACGGACCCACACGGACGAGAGGCCTTATTCCTGCGACGTCTGCGGGAAGGCCTTCCGTCGACAGGATCACCTCAGGGACCACAAGTGAGCCTCTTTCTCATTCCTGCTGTTTCCATTATTTAAATATGTTTAACGAGTTCTTATCGGCTCAAGCCGGGAGAAGGAAAACGACGACGTAAAACATGAAAAAGGCTTATATGTACTCGTGGATGATTTTTTAACGGGTTCGTCATTCGTCTCCCTGGGGGGGCTCACTCGACGGGCTCGGTTCCACGGAATAGGCGAGACGGCCTGATGAATATCCTCCTGCCCGGCGGCCGAAGTGATGTGTCATTCATCCCATTACCGGGGAAGGAAATGAGTAATATCCGGAAGTAGTACCACGCCTCGCAGGCGAGCACATTACGTGGACGGAGGTGTCGGTGGAGACTAGAAATTACCCGCCTACTCCGATGTCTCTCCCACGTGGCCTCACACCGCACTAATTGTTTTCCCGGAATACCAAATAAATAAGTTGGAGAGCAGAGGATGACCGATATCCTCCCACCGGCACGTCACGCCCTCTTCTTTGCATACTTTGCCAAAATGGGACATCGAGCTCGTATTGGGTGCAGCCCAGTGTTGCTGGAAACCATGAACCCTTAATGAATACTTCAAATGCGAAATATGATATTTAAACAAATTAGTATGAGTCAGTTTATGGCAAACTTATTAATTTTTATCATCTTGAATTTTCAACGCTAGAATATATGATGAACTGAGGTGCACGGTATCATTATTTCATTTGTTGAGTTGAACTTACGATATGCAGGAAAAAGCGAAACGGATAATACTAATTTTTACCCTTCAATTTTAACATATCTTCGCATTCGTTGACTTGGATTTGAAAGAATATCTGTTCCCCCTACGCAGATACATCCACTTGAAGGAGAAGCCGTTCCGATGCGAGGACTGCGGGAAGGGCTTCTGCCAGGGGAGGACCCTGGCCCTCCACCGCACCGGATCCAAGTGCCCCTCGCGGACGTCCATTCCTCGGCCTGACCTTCCCCTCGTCCCACACAGGTGAGACAGAGACTCCTCCATCTCACTCTCCTCATTCTTTTCGCGCCCTCCATTCATTCTAATGAACAGTTTTGCATGCGGTCCGCATTTCGTACGCCCCGTTTCACGTTCCTCGTTTCGTTTCAGCGATCCGTTGCCGGTGGAGACGGCGAGAAAGCGGAAACGATACACGGACTTCCGCATCGACTCCATCCTCTCGAGTTGAACCAACAAGAGTCATCGCATAAATATACATATATATATTTTTATATTTAAAAGTTGAAAATTTGTGGGGCATTTCCAAAGAAGATCCACGAGAAGTCGTCGATCTCCTCCGAGTCATTCCTTTTGTTTCGTGAATGTATCTGAAATGAAGAGGTTTTTGCTGGAGTCTCTGTGTTCGGTGCATTCCCTTCTCCCTCCCGCTTCTTCTCATGCAAAACAAGCAAGGGCATTAGGGTAATTTGGAAGCGGTCCGTGTTTTGCGGTTTTGTCAGGCATCCCAAGCACGCTCTCTGCACCTGCTTCGGATTCCTTGCACCCATCACAACGTGACCTATTGCCGGCTTGTTGGAACACGGAACTCAAAGGGCAAGAAAAAGAGAAAGAAAACCTTGTTGAAGTGAATGCGAGCTGCACCCATCGAGTCCTCGACAGGAGTGGAGAAAGAAAAGGCATGCTTTTGGGAATGGAAATGGACGAACACCCACGACGAATACAGAATTATACACGAATATTTTAAAATAAACGTCGTCTTTTGGTACGAGTCCCTTTATGAAGAGATTATTGTAAACAGAAACGGTATATCGTCAAGATGTCGAATATGCAAGGAAAATGGGAATAGCAAATAATCGGTGGAAAAGTTCAAATCTAGGATAATCTGCAACTCGGGTCTTTCTCTGGGTAGAAGAGCCGAAACAGAGGAGAGATAAGAACAGGATACTTTATGGGGGGAAAACTTCCGATTTCACTGCAGCCCGTAATATAATGCAGAAAAAAAAGGCGTTTGTGTAGGCGAAAACACGTTCGGACATCTGACCCCTATCTCCCGCACCGAAGGTCGTTATTTCCTTGCGCCGTACTCCTAGCATCCTCTCGTGAAGTATAGAGTTTCCGAGGAAAAGGAGCAGACGATTTTCGTCCTTACAGCGCAGAGTCATAAACGGGGCGACAACGCAAACAAAACTCCAAATTGGACGGGATGTTCATGGAATTAGACCCCGGCAATAAACTCGGGGCCAAACACACACACACAGAGGGGATTATGAAAGACCCTGTTTGTCCTCGAGATTGGTTTCTCGCGGTTTCCCCCCCCCCCCCTTCCCCCCCAAACCTCCATGCACGGAGGGTCACTCGAAAGAGGAAACACTTGGAGGGAAGGAGATGCCTTGGGAGCATTCGTGGAGGTCTATGGGGCATGGCCCTGTACGAGTATGGGGGCCACAGGGTGTTATAAGAGCATCCACGCACCATTGCCACCATTATAGAAGCACCATCTGCATGTGTTTGTCTCTACGGGGAGAAAGAGCAGTAGAATAACTTCACTCGTAATGGCCTTGCTCCGTGATCTTGTGGGCATCTTCAAGCGCACCCAAGCGTTCCACTTATTCGCTCTCTACCCTCTTCGAGTTGTGAAAAAAAAACTGTATTTTTAGAACGGCTGGCTTCGGGTTACCTCGTACTTTCTACCCTCTCTAGGATTTTCCTCCCTCGGCGACAGATATTGGATCTCCAAAGCGAACTCTTTTGCAAAAGAAAAATAAAAAACTTTCCCTTTCCGAATTTTCCGAATTTTCCGAATTTTCTGGCAGTATGGCTGCCAGGAAGAAATAATGCTAGCTTGATGATGGGAAATGACTATCCAGGAACAGCCAGTACGCAGCTCCATAATTGCAATAAAACTTGTAAAAAATTGTTGTCAGATTTTAATATTTTTTTTTTTTACGGAAAGAAATTGAGGTCTTCGAGAGGTAGAGAACAGATGAAGGCAAACGATCAATCGGGGCCCAAATTTCTCTTCACGCGTTTACTGGAGAGACGGGGACGAGAAGGCGAACATTGCTCCATCGGCAGCTTGAAATGCTCCACGTCGGACAGCCAAGGGTGCCTCTGGATCTGCACAGTTCCCAGCAAATACGCCCACATCCCTTCTTTTTTCTAAGATACTGTCGTGAGAAAGTTTCAGCCTTTCCTCCTCCACTGCCCTACCACCATTAACAGCAACGCTTGCACGTGGAAGTAGATCCTCGGCTAAATGAAACTTTCCGCTTCAGCCAGCCATTTTCCCGTTCGTTTCTTCTGCCTCTCGACTTCGACGCGGAAGGCCAAAAGCCTCGTCGGACCTCCCAAAGATATAAACGTCTCTAACCTCGTGGAGCGAGATCCGTTTTTCGGGCTGGGGTTGGAGGATCCTGTGGATCAAGTCCTTGCAGACGGGGGAGACGGGCGAGATCCACTCCATCCGCCTCGTCAACTGGTGCAAAGTCAGACCCTTCACCCCTGGCCCTGGACGAGAAAACCCATCGATCATGCTTTCTTCTCGCGATAGAGTCCGGCCACTCCCGATTTTGTCGAGAAAAAAGCTCGGACGATTTCAAATTAAATTCACAGGAAATCGAGACCAATTGTTTCTCTCATCAAAGAGGAAAGGAACGATCTTTGAAACGGATCGTGGAAGCATTTCCGAAAATTCTCATCGACCTGAGAAGGGCAGGGAGTTCTGGACCATGACGAAGAGGATGACCCCGGTGGACCAGACGTCGGCGATGGGCGTGCGGTACGCGTTGTGCATGAGGATCTCCGGCGCGCAATACGCCGGGGATCCGCAAAAGGTCCGGCTCGCGTCCTCCGCGATGTCCCTGGAGAATCCGTAATCCGCGATCTTCACGTTCAATCCGCGGGTCAGCAGGAGGTTTTCGCACTTGAGGTCCCTGTGGCACACTTTCAGCTCTTCGTGCAGGTACTTCACGCCGGAGATGAGTTGGCCGAACCAGAACTTGGCGTGACGGTCCGGCAGCGGACCTGCAAACGAGGATTTCGTCAGCGTGAAAGCATCCTTCCGTTCGTAAACCTAGACGGTTTCAAATTTCCCAACTTCCAACTTTCCAACTTTTTCAACACATTCTATTTTTATCGTTTCAGTTTTTCAACCCTATTCACGGATGGAGCATCGTCTAGGCATACTTCCGCAATAACTTGGAAATTTTCGAAGGAAAACGGAAGAAACTCCATCCCATTTTCTTTTTCCTTTTCTTCCCCTTAAAAAATTCGTGAGAAGGCTCGAACGAATTATAAACTTCAGCGCGTTCTGTCAAGAAATAAAACAATTTTAGTTCTGAAGAGTTTAACTCAGAGGGAAAAATGAGTTTGCCGGAAAATCGGGGAAAACAAGATGGTCTCCCGTCACCGGTTAGTCTCTCGAGGAATCGGTACATGTCCCCCCCGTCGCAGTACTGCATGAAGACGAAGACCTTGCTCCCCCTCTCGACGATGCTGTGCGTCCGCACGACGAACGGGTGCCGGAGCCTCTCCACGCACTGGAGTTCCCTCGGGAGGAACTTGGCCGCAAATTCCCTCGACGCCCTGACCCTATCGATGATCTTGACCGCCAGCACCACCTCCTTCCCGTTTTGGGTGTGGAAGGCCTCCTTCCCTTCCTCGATGTAGAAGGCCTTCCTGACCCTCCCGAACGCCCCTGCGCCCAGTTCTGCCCCGAGCCGGTAACCGCGGACGCGGAGGGCGTGCAGTTCCGAGGGGGTTTCCCCGAGCTTCTCCTTCGTGTACGCCATCGCCTTCGTGATCAGGCGATGCCCGCCGAAGAACTGATGGCGGGATTTTTTAAACGTTTCAGTGCAGATTTAACTACGAAAAAAATTCACATTAAAAAGATCTATAATTAAAAAATATACAGTATATCTGTCTTGCTTTTTCGTAATGTCTTCGCGTTTGAACCCGTGAGCCTCTCATCACCTCTCAGCGCATCAGTTCCGAGCTACGAAGAATTCACTTTCCTACTTTCTTTCCTGCATTCCCATCTTTTCTGGACGACTTTTTGCAAAGCACTATAGGCACTCTTGCCAGAATTCCTCCTGTACACGTGAGGGAAATTCTCCTGGACGGTCTCGTGGGGCACATTCGGGGCATAAGAATGCTTGAATTAATTTTTTAATATTTTATTTATATACATTATATTTTATATACATTTTCATATTTTTTTATATGTAAGCAGACCTCATTCTACAAGAAAATCTGAGAACTCCAGGAGGAGTAGCATTCCTTGCGATCCAAGCAAGCGAGGGAGGCCCGTCGAGAAAAAAAAATCAGAAAAAAAGTGTCACGGATGAGGGATTGTAGAGGGACCCCCGACGGCTGTGATCCGCCTCACGAATGGAAATACAGAGGGAAAAAGAAAATGAGGACCTGACGATGCGTCGTCATCCTTAATAAGTCGGCAGTCTCTTGGGGTCGAAAGATCCAAGGTCGAAGGTCTCAGACTGAGTGACTGACAGACGGGAGGAGGACGAGAGAAGGCCTCGTCGAACGCGAGAAGGCCTCGCCGGATGCGAGAAGGCCTCATCGGACGGGAGACGGCCATTGTTCACCTTCGAGTCTTCGAAAAGGGTTTATGCTGAAGGTGTCGAGTTGCAATATTTTCGGGTTGAAAAGAGATTTAGGCACGATTCTGGAGGATTCGGGTGGCCATGTGCGGATTGGAGGAGGCGATGTGGGAGAGGTGAAAGGTGAGGAGACCCCTGCAGACGGGACCCGGCGCATTTCGGATTCGTGACACGGAGGAATCGTGACGCGTTGCCCCTCCCCCGCATCGGAGCCGTCGGAGAACGGGATCCCGTGCAAGTTCTTCCTCGTTCCGAAACGCAGAATACTGTCTTCCTATTCGACGTTATTTAAGGGACAACCTCGATGGTAGAATTTCCTATGGCCGAGACGCGCCATTCTTTGACCATTTCTAGGAGTGCTAGTCGCGACCGATTTCGATTCAAACGATTCGAATGCTCTCAAAGCGTTCCCATGTTCTAGTGCTGTTCAAGGGTAACTCTGTTAGGGATGAGAAGGCAAGAGGCTTTTGCACCGAGAGTACCGCGCCACGCCATTTTCAACCGAGTTCCAACCATTACGGTCGCAAAAACACACATTTCGGGAAATTCGGCGAAAGAGAAATATTCGTCGGAAAGTTTATTTCCACGGTCGCCCCAGCACCTTGTGTCTTATGGATGATGATACCGTGCTGCAATGGACTTGATCGTTCTAATTACGGAGTCCGCAGCGACCCCCGCGACCTCTCTCACGGCCGGATCCCCACCAACCGCGGGGCTCGAGCTCTCGCGGAACCGACCAATCGGAGACGAGGCGAACGCCGTCGTCCAATCGCGTTTTCGTCTTTCATCGCGGATTCCTCGGCACTGTTATGATTACGATCCCACGGAATGGATGGCACGTCGACGCCGGCCGAAAGCCTATCATCTGGAGACGTGTCGCGAATTTATTCGTCGCGGATGTTTGAGGGTCTACCGTCTCCGCCTTCGGTCGACGGAAGGTTCCCGCGAATTTACCGAAGAACCCGGCGGATGTATCCTCCTCCCGGAAAGACAACACGGGGGAAAATTCCCTTTCTTCGGTGTCCTTTTTTTTTTAAGTACAAACAAGGAAAAGGAAAAAAAAATGGAATACCTTTCGGTGATGGATTGTAACGAGTCGCGGGCGCGTTCAAAGCCGGTTTTTGTTTGCCGGGTCATTAAGACTCCTTTGGATTTTGTTTAAAAGAGCCTGGCGCATGCCGACCTCGCGGCTTCTGTCATCTTAAAGGCGGAATGTGCTGATTCCTCTGCAAATTTGCCCGGGGACTCCCGGTGACATTTTCGGGATTCCAAGGGCACGGCGTCTCGAAGTCGAGAAGTTTTTCTGGAAATTCATCAGGGGATCGGATGACAAACACTGGAGGTAACAATGGTGACAGGAGGGTGTGCATTATGCGGTTTGTATTCGGTTTTTCTCTGCCCGGGGATCCGAGGGGGGTCCCCACCCCATACGGTTTCGGATTGACAGTCCCTGTTTTCTTCCAGAAATCCCTACGTGCAACCCTTCATCCTCTGCCCTTCCCCGTGGGAAACTTCATTATGCGGGGAGTCGTTGACGCCCTGTTTTCCTCGCGAAAGAAAAGAAAAAAACTCATTTGTTAAGGTAGTTTTGGCGTATTTTCGTAACTCCAGCGGGAAGCACGGACGAAAAGGCGAAGGTGGGCGATCGGGGGTCTTCTCGTCGGTTCCTTTGTGCCATCGCTGTCAACAGGCTCATCATGCACCTTGTTTGTTTTTTTTTTGTTTTATCGGGGGCGATAAGGCGAAGTCGCGCGATAACGCCGGGCGGCAGGGCCTAGCGGGCAAAGCCAGGCGGCAAAACCGGGCGGGCAAAGCCGGGCTGGCAAAGCTGGAACCCGGAATCGGGCTTTTAGGGAGGGTGTGCGGAATGCCCCCGTTTTACGACACCTTTCATGACACCTGCACGATCGTTTTTGATGACACCCTCACGACTTTTTCACCTGTCACGCCCACTTGCGAAATTTCGCCTTTTTCTCTCCTTCTGGCTCGAAAACGTTCGACACACTCGGAGAATGTTGTTTGGAATAGAGAAACGGGCCACAACAATACCGAGTCCCAGAGAAAAGGAGTGGATTATGTGGGTGAAAAGGAGTGAATGGGTGAAAAGAAGATTTTCGTTGCGCCTTTTTCAGGCTCAGCTGCCTCCCGACAATGGACCCACAATGCGGTCAACATCGTCTATGGACTTTTTGTCGCTCTGACAACAGACACACGTCCCTTTTGACCCGAAATCCTGTCCCTCGACAACAAAAGTCACCAATTTTTGACGGGTCGCAAAAATTTGGACTCGTCGCGATCTCGATGCCGACGCGATACGAGGGGCGAGAAGAAAAAAAAGTCGAATCGAAGCCGTCCATTAAAGATGTGTACGAGCCCCCGACCGAGTGCGATAACAATGGTGTGGACGCCTTCTATTTTTTTATGATGCGGAGGGGACCTGAAAAGGGGGAGTTCCATAAAGTGAAGAATAGGCTCCTAATAGCTCCCTTTCTCCTACTTGACACTCTCTGCCCAGGTCATGCCGGGGGGCATCTCGGCATCATCACCTTCCCTTCCCCAAAATCTCATCATCCGCGTCGCTTTGCTTGAATGCCGGTCAAAGGAGGCCCTAACAGCTCCATGCGCTCTCCGAAGCGTGTCCGTTCTTTGTCGGATTCGCGTGAAGCAGCACGAACATGCCACGATTTAGCGAAGACCGTGGAGGACACGTCTCGGAGACCTCTTGTGCGAACTCTCGAGGGTAAGCCTCGTCGGACTTCGGTTCGTCGGTAAAACGTAACCATCGAGTTCTACGGGTTTAAACACGAGGACACGAGTCGAAAGTCCAACCCCTTTAGACCCGTACGGCACCTATACGAACCAAATCCTATGGCTTTTATTTTCTTCTGGTCCGAGGAGGCTGAATTCGTGGAACAACACGAGATGAAATTCCCTTCGGATCGGTCCTCGTCCCTCTCGGCTGTGAACCGAAAACGGACCTCGAGAAAACCTTTCTGGAATGGCTCGCCTGCCTTCTTCGGCCTTCTTCCAGAAAATATCTCTCCTTCAGCCACCTGTCTCGGAGTGCACGTTCACCCTCTCTTCACCACCAGATAGATCACATCTGCCACTCTTTCAAGGTCGTGTGGGCGCAGCTCTACATCATTTTCTAATGTGATTTCAGAAAGTTCCGAGAATAGTGTACAAAGTTCTTGCTTACCCCGATCGCACTCTGCGGATCGAAAGGCGAGAAGTACACGCGCATTCTCTCGCCTGCTCATCCCAAAACTCCTCCATTCCTGTTCTCATATTCTTTTATGCCTGTATCCACTCTATGATGCTCGCGAACTCGTTGAAATGCACTTGCACACTCGCGCAGCATTACCGCTTCATAGTCGCATGGGTCCCACGTTTCTAGAATGCGCTTCCCCTCCCGATCCCGAACACGTGCTGAAAGCACGCTTCCACGACTCATTTTATGAAAATTTTCGACACCATGTGGAAATGATTTTTTCCCTCTCCCGTCTCTCCATGGCACATTGCCATTTGTCCATCGGCTGCTCTGGCGCATAAATATCTACCTTCCGGTTCTTATTTATTTTTATGTATATATATATATATATATATATTCTTGTAGGTAGCGCTGTGCGTGCTGTTTCACACAGCATCAGACATTTTGATATATCTGACGAAAATGACTAGCCATGATGGGCATTGCACGAGTGATGGAATAAGTATACTTAAAATATGGACACATTGCATGAAATACAGTGTGACATTTTTCTCTAATTGATGTTGATTTCTCGATCCATACACATATGCAGCATAGACATGCACGTGACGAAGTGAAGACGAGTGAAAAATTGAATGCTCTCCCATTTCGATGGAGCTTCCTTTTCTCTAAGACTTTAGAGAAGTTGCTTGCCTGAAAAGGCCGCCTTTTGGAAAATCGAGTTATATAATTGAGAAATTGGGCAGTGGAGGAAGAGCTAGAGAAATGAAATATGAGCAGTTTAGACCCTTCCAGATCCTGTCTGTGGATTGACTCCTCATGCCGGTGATACCGATCTCTGTCCACGTGACATCCTGACACGGCTGTCATTTTACAGTTTTCCCGTCAAAGAATAGGTGCTTGTCTCAGTCACCCTGAGCTACTTGTGCTTATAACCTCATCACTTGTTCGATGTCGTTGAGAACAAAATGGGTCTTGGCAATCTTGTCATTTTGCTTGTTTGTTTTTTTTTTTTTCCAAGCCGGAGGGAAGGAAGGGGGTTGTCAACTACTTGACATTTTACGATCTTAAATGAGGTTACTCGTCAAACTCGCCGACCAAGAACCCGAAATCCAATCGCCGCGACTATACGAGTCGCCTTTGCGACTCGTGCCACATTCGAGGAGCTTTGACAACAGCGGCTAGATGTGGGACGCTGAAGAACTACGGTGGTGAAGCGTGGGTAGCGTCCATCGAAGGTCGGACGGGAGTTTGCTGTCAGAGGACGGGTGAAAGCCTCTCGCTTATTGTCTGCATGCAACGCACTCCTCATATTTCTTGAGCACGATCGTGATGGATGGTTAGCATACGATTGAAGCCCCATATCGGGCCTTATCCATGGAGGGATAGCTTAACCCCTCTCCCTCCCCTCCTGAAAATCTTAATTGCATTCCTAGACCAACGGGAAATTCATAGCTAGAAGGGTCGAGATTTGTTTGGTTCGTGGATGCCATACGCAGTACTGCAGTACTATATACTATGAACGACAGGACCAGGATGGTAAGTTACAGTCGATGAACGAAGCACAATCACATCCAATGCGAGGAAGGAAAATGATTAGAAAAAATGACCTGGCAGAATTTGAAAAATTGATGACAAAATTGTGATGACTAATAACTGATACGGAATTAATCACACTTCATCGACGATTCTGTGGGATTCGAAGTGAGGAATCGTGGTTAGCACTCCAACTACACGCAGACTGCAGCCAAAAAGAATGCGAAGGGTACAAATGAAACGCGGAGGAAGAAGAAGAAGGTTACCGTATGGGATTTGAAAACAGAGGGTGGAATCGACGGTAGCCAGGGTCCATGAGGAGAAGTGATGGAATCCGGTCATCAGCTGAGGGAAATTGAAGGAACTCCTGTGGAAAACAAAGGACGAGGGAGGAGCGATGGAGATAATGGTTTTTTTCCTCCTTTAACACGAGACCGCATGGAAAGAAGGGGCGAGTCCCGGAGACAACGCCTTATTGGAAAACCATAGGGCCCCGTCGAAAACCCACAGGGCCCTGTGGAAACCCATAGGGCCCGGTAGAAAACCCACAGGGAAAAGCCAGAGGGGCCTTCCAATCCGATGCGCTCTGACCATTCAATCTACCGGTGATTGCAGCTTTAGTGTTTATTCATCATAATCCTCATCGCTGGTGAATTATACCCATCGTAAATATTAAAAAAGCTATGATTCAAAAGCCAATCGAAATATCTTCATATGCTCCCCTGCAATAGAAAGACCAATGAAAGCCCCAGCTCCTGCGATAATAATATTACCATTCTAGCATCAGAGCCATTCATTACGGATCGTACGATGGTGATTCCAATAAAAACTGAAGATTAGTCAGACGTTCACGGGTCATACGTAGCCATAATGAGGATTCTAGGTTTAGGTATCCATGTCTGGTGTTCAGGACTCTTCTAGGAAAGAGAATAAGCTCCATAAAACATAGATTCCTCCCAGAATAGGGCAAGTTTATATGGAATAAATACAGTCCCCGAGGTTAATTATAAATGGGAAACGGGAGTTTCGGACATTTGGTAAGTCTTGAGACGTGACCCGCAGGAAGCAGGGAATATCTGCGAGCCGTCTTTCCTTAACAAGGAGAACGACTGACAGGAGACGAGAATCTCAGGCGATGGTTCCAAGTAACCAGGATCTGCAAAACCTTCATGTCCTTTCCCTCAAAAACGAACTTGAACTACTGTAGCAACAAAACTTCGTGGTTCGAGAAGTAGACGAAACGTGTCGGATCGGAAGGAAGGAGTGAATGTATGTCCACGTCGCACGCCTAAGTCGCACGTCCACGTCGCACGTCCGCGACGCACGTCCTCCACCTGATGGATCTCGCAAAATTGAACTGTCTCACGAACCACGACGGAATATGGATCATCGAGTGAGAAAGGATTTCTACATCTGGTCCGACGCTTGCTGCAGGCCACGGATTGCATGAGGTAGCCCGCAGTGCACGGTTTAATGCCGTACGATTGCATGCTTCTACGTGGAAGCAGATGACGACAAAATGGAACGAGGTGGAATGAGGGGATCCGTTAGCGAATTCGGAGGGAAGGAGGAGGAATGCAGTGGCGTGCCCAGAAGCCAAGGGAGTCATAAATCCCGTCTTATCTGCGGTCCTCCATCCAGTCGATTCTCCCCCCCGCCAAACACAATGGGGCAATTAGCACGGGAGAGATTTTTTTTTCTTCTTCAACGGAGGATCCCCGAAAAGTGTTCCCCTAGACAAAAGGTCAGGCCTATTCGTTCCCCTTCGGACTTCCAAAACTCGCGAATTCCTGGTTGCTTCAAAATTAGGCCTAAAGATGAATCATCCGCACCGTCATAGAATTAAAAAATGAAACAGATAAATTGGAAATTCGGAAAAACAACAAGTAGAAGAGATATTGCAAATGATAAAAAAGCATCGTGTGAGCCGTTTCCACGTTTACGGACTGAGCATGGGATGGGATGCAAAGGCATGAAAAAGGAAACGAGAAGGGACTTGTTGCTGCTGATGCGTCCTGGATGTGCACAAAAAGTACCGGAAGGAGGAGGAAGACGGGAAGTTGGGCTGGAGCTGAGTACCGACTTCCTCTGCCAGATGCTCCTTCTCTCTCTCCCCCCCTTTTTTGTTCCATCGTGATGGATAAATAGAGAGTAATGTATGCATCCTGGCTGGGTACTGTTCAAAACAAGGAAGCCACCAAACTCACGTGAGTTGCACATAGATAGCTCCCCCCCACACAGCCTAAACTGTAAGAGCTAGAAAAGAGAGACATCTTGAGAAAGAGCATTAGGCCTAATTTCGAAACGAATAATCTACTTTTGGTAATCCGTGAGCCACTCGCCTGCGTCTATGACAGCTTTAAGAAGAGCGGAACAAGATGAGAGAAGACTATTAGAAATTCCCCTGTCATCCTCGATATCCATCAACACTCCGCTAACGTTTCTTTGGGGTGAATTCATGTTATTCTCCTCTTCAGCGCGCATGAGAGGATGAAATCGCTTTTTCAAGATAGCCCTAATGTCCACAGTCGCAATCAGGGGAGCTTCCAAGCCATTCTGCGTTACAAAACAAATTCAGCCTCGTCTTTTTCGTGTTTTTCCTTTGGTTTCAGCATCACAAGCTTCTAGATCTGTAAGTGCACGTGTGCGATCAATAAATCGAATTTATTTTTTACAGTTAGATATCTGAAACAATTAAATGGGATTATTTAGAATAAAAATTCGCGAATGAGGATTCCGAAAATATCCCTTTTATATTCCTATGATAGTTAGGGTCGTGGAGGGTCTCTGATAACCTGCGTGCAACACCTGGTGCATCCGGCTCATCCACAGGAACAAATCACTTAGGAATGCACGATAACAAACAATGAAGCAAAAAAAAGAAACAAAGCAACAAAATGTTAATGTTCTCAATTCAGAACTGATTATTGAGTAGCCCACCAAGATCAGGATTCAACATCCAATCTCGTGAATCGTAATGAAAATAGAGAAAATAAATATTTAAAATAAAAATAATAGCGGCAGCATAAAACGTCGCTGACTTAATTGTTAGGTGTCAGAAAAGACGACGGTTTTCCTTCTAAGGAGTAATCGAGCGGAGGAAGTTTGTGGGCGTATAGGTGGCTCCAAGGAGGCGGTCTGGGTCTGATGACATCTGCTCCTTGGGGGGGAATCCACGGAAATTTCTTTCCTCCCTTTTGGTCTATAATTTTTGGACCCAACCCGATCGAAGAAAACACATTTTGGAGTATTCCCAATCAACGAGGACCTCGTCGGGATGAAATGGCATCTTTTTAATAACCGGTTCGATCCCGTTGATTATAGGGATCGGAGTCCCGGGATCGTAATTATAGGTCCTCTGATTAGAACCCACACCCCCTAATTAGGCGGTCTGTCGTTAATGAACTGCATGCGCGGCCTTTACAAACACGTTCACTCCTTCTTCCCATTAAGTCATTAATGTCTTTGACTTAGAGATAAAAACAAATTCGCGGTCGTATTCTGCACGTCCCGGCGGGTTCGTATCTCGGCGAATCCACATAAAGATGTGACATGCACCAGATCGGTTAAACTGAAACCGATTTTATAATGGTCCCGGGGGTATGGCAGCGGTTCTCAAGCAGGCGGCCCACAAGTGGGCCGCGGGTGGGCCAGCGACAAGTATCCGTAAATTTTAAAACAACAATCAACAGTTAGACCAGGTATAATTATATAGCTTTTAAGTCTGTAGTGGGCCTCGGATCACTTTGCTGTTGTTCAGGTGGGCCGTGGGATCGAAAAGGTTGAGGACCACTGTCCTATGGGAATCGGTTTCACCGAGATACTCTTATTCTCGTAGACGCCCATTGTGAAATCAAATCAGTTTAAAATTAAACGGATCTGATGCATGTCACCCATAATATTTTCTTATAGCCTAAATCTATAACAAATTAACGTGTAACAAAGGAAGTGGTGCATGATCACTTCTCTAAATATTATTGAAATAAAAATGAGATTAATAGTAACTAATTATATTGCAAAATGTGTGCTCTTTCCTTACAAAAACTACAATTGCTTACAGGCAATATTATTATTGCGCCAGAATTTACACATAAACAACATTTCTGTTATAATAACATGCCAAAGGGTAATATAATATGAAAATGTCTTATGAGTGCATTCGATTGCATTTTAATCGCTACGAAACGCAACTGCATGATACGATTTTAATTATAAAAGTAAGGACGGACGAATTCGCGTTGATGATGAAACTCGAGCTGGTGAGGCTTTCCCAGAGAAGAAAGAGGCGGAATTCCGAATTCCTCTTGCTCGACGAAGGAGGGCCCCGAAGGTAGGAATGCAAAAATGAGGCATGCTCCCATTATGCATGCCAATGGCAGGCTCTCTCTCCCAATCCCCTGTGCTTTATAGGAGTCCGGTCCTTTTTTTCCCATCGCCCGGAGGGGCGTCGGGTGGCGTGGGAAGATCATCCCCGGGTCATCCGCATCCCCACCACCATCATCATCATCTATCGTCCCGTCTACATCCCAATACATCGCATCAAATTGCAAGAAATTCCATTTTTGCGTTACGATGCATCACACGGCACGATGGAACCCGCATTCTCTTCGTTCCGATCGTCCACCGGGCCTCCACTGACGGTTGCTATGGCAACGCCTTACTCCAGGAACTTCCTCATAGCTTCTCGAAATTCCAAGTTCTCGATATGGCTTCAAAAATAATTCATCTAGTGTTCATCTCTGTCGGTGCCTTTGATGATAATTACGATTGTAGTAGACGGTTGAAGAAAGGGGAATGAAGAAGAAAAAACTTAGGGCCTGAAGGGATCCATTGACATTTGATGTCTAACTGCCACATCAAGGCCAATCATCACTATCGTTAAAATAAAAAAAGTAAATTCCTCTCGTATGAAACTGAGTTCAGCATTCGAAACCCGTGGAAGAAAATATGTTGCTTCGCAGGAGAATGCATGGGTTCCAGGAGAGATTCGTAATTTATAAATACCGAAATTCCCAAGGAATGACCAAATCAAGATACTCGTCAAAAGCCGTTAGAGGCAGACCTATAGGCGATCTTGACCTTTGCAGTACTCGAGGGCGGATGAAGGAAAAAAATCGATCCGATGCCCAAAGGGGGACAAGAAAACTTCAATTATCAAGCCAGAACAATGATATAATTTTTTCTGGTTCCACGCTCTTCAACGGCCAGGTGCAGCTCTTGTGTGCAACAAAAAAGTTTATAATCCCTACAATTACGGAACCTTGAAGTTGGACTGGTATTCCACAAGTGCCCTTATCGCAATACTCACATATCGTACTTGTACTGCAGTGTGTAAGAAAAGTTCTCACGGCTGAAAAATGTTGGGAACTTTTCAGGGAGCTCGTCCTTGATGAAAGTTTGTCTTCAGAACTAATTTTCTCATTTAGCAAATTGCGTGAGGATGAAAGAGGGTTAATACAGAGAGGTGTGAAGGCAATAGACAGGCGAAATGGTTTCGGGGCATACACCTGGCACGATAGCCAACCGATCACCTGCATGGTATCCCAGGCATGCCTCCAATTACACGTCTACGAAGAGATTCCACTTCGCATTACCACCCTTTGCTACCTGATGCTCCTTATACAACCCTCTTTTTTATTGAGACCAGTTCACCTCCAGGGGGGCCCGGGTGAGCCTCTCTCTCGCCTTGCACGCATCATTCCCAGCGTCTCTTTTTTCTTTCTCTCTTTAGCAATGCCCTCAAAGTGGGGACAGATTAACTGTCATCGAAATGTTTTACTCTGATATTGTTGACTCCGCCGGATTCCACGGAATACTGCTTTGCAAGTTACATGCCTTTTTTTTAGCTGTTAAAATAATTCCTAAAAATTATCAGCGATGGGCGTGCTCAAATCATAGGTTTAGGATGAATTATGGTTGACTTTTCTTCCCTCACGAAAATGGCAGCTTTATCCGCCCGAATTTTAATTACATTGTTTTAGCCTATTCAAGGTCCACGAATGTGTAAATATTATAGGACATATCTGCGCCAAGGAAAACCAAGTGGAATAATCTTCCAGTATATTTTACACTATTGAGAGCGGTCTGCACGTTCGAATTTTCCTTTAGCAAGGGCCATACCCAGCGGAGAGGAGTAAACCAGGGCAGTAAATGAAAGCATTTTTTTTTTTCCTTTCTTCCCCCTTTGCATTCCGAGGTAGCCGCATTCCACCGACGGGGGGTCATCACCTACAGTCGCGATTCCTCCCACCTCCTTTGAGGAATCCCTCAAGAAATCAGGGGGGAGACGAGGAACTAAGAAGCGTGGGAACGCAGAGCCATTAACCAATTAGTCGATTGAAACTTAACTGATTTGGGTTGTCTTCTCCCTCCCCTCTTGCAAAAAGAAAGGAAATCCATTAACCTTTGTGAGCCTGGAACGGAATGGGGAGTCCATTTCGGGGTCGCACGCGATGGGGAAACTTTCACCTTCACGCCTATACAATTATTTGTCTCTAACCTTTCCTTGCAATATTTCTCCACCGATGCATTCTTTTTTAGCAAGCGTTCACGAATTTCATATCTTCTTGCGTTCAGGTGTTCTAGGATCGCACAATACGATGCAATCAAGTGTCATACATCATTTACCCAGTGATAAATATACGTAACGGACGTATTATGAGCCGACACATTTTTTAGATCCACTCTGGTACGGCGCAGTTTTATTAAAGGTCGATTTTATCGATTATGGCTGTCTTCTGGGTCGACGTGCTGCCATAAGAGCATTGCACGAGAAGTCAAGGAACCACAAGAATGGAGGAAAGTGTGGAAATGTTCGTGCATTTGAGAGAAGAAATTCGAGACTCGGACGAGAAAAATGCGACTTGACAGGCGCCTAATACCCACGTGCTGTCGCGGAATGGAATGGAATGCCCGGAACGCGATCGGAGAGAAAGAAAAACTTATCAAAGGGCGTCATCGGTGACGAACAGGTCTTGGCTTTTAACTTCCCGGTTTTTTTCCTTTCGCTGCCGATAGAGATCGCGGAGTCCGGAGATTCAAAATATCGGCGTGGAATTCCGCAGCTGCGACCGCGGCAACGCAACTTTAGCAAGGGTCAAAGGATCCCTTAAAATCGATGCTAAAGTATTGTCTTCGCATCGAAACTCAGTCCAATTAGAGAAAGACCTAAATCCTATCGAAACGACAGAAGGAACGCATGGCGAAAGGCGCATTATAGCAATTAGCATGAATCCGAAGGTAAAAATGCGAGTTCGTTGCCAGCTCCAAGGTTCCATCGCCGATAATACCAATACCAATACGATATTTTTTTAAATTGGCAATACCAATAGGGAAACTGCTCTAAGGGTTCCTTTCTGTCTTTGGATCCACAAGAAACCTTCGTCCGTCAACGATCGGATGATGTTGAATTTGAAGAGAAAGACTAGTATGTACTGAATATGATCATCGGGGACTCACGGCAATATTTACAGTGTAAAAGAAAGGACGGATCGTGTGAATAAATTGCACGAAACAACGGAAAGTAGTATTGAGAGGAATCCTCAATAAGAAAAACTTTTAACTGTAATACTTAGGAATCGAGAGCGTCGTCACAGAGCCCAGCGCAGGAAGTACAGTGTGGGCACAGAGTCATGGTACGTTTCAGTGTCTGTTCTTTCTTACATTATTTACTCTATCCAGGTGACCTCGTCGACGATCACGAGTGACACGAGCTCCTACGCCATCGAAGAGCGCCCGATTGCACGTTCCAACGGGCCCCAGAAAGAGGCTGTACAGACTGAACCCACGTTGGCATTCGCACAGATTTTCAAGATGAATATGGCTAACTCCGACCAAAAATGAAAAATCTCATCTGGGAGTAGGCCATCCCAACGGGAGCAACGAGCAAGGCTCGCGTTCTTCGACGGGCGTGACGGCATCTGTGGAAGAAATCCGACACGAAAGCGATCCTCCGAACTGAGTGTGCCAACATCCATTCTCTGAGAGGTACCAAGTAACGAAATGCAATATGAAAACGGGTCCTATATCGGTGTCTTCTTCCGTCGTGTAGAGCACGAATGCTCAAACTACGGCCCGAGAAGGGATGGAAATATTCCCAAAGGTGTGAGATCGAAATCCTTCATAGTTTCCCTTAAGATTGTCTCGAGTGAAGGAAGTCGGTTATGGTAATTTGGTTGCTTGCCTCTCAGGTCTTCTTGATTAATTTCAGGCGAAGACGAGTGACCCCCGGAGAGAAAGTCGCTGTTCGTACGGCCCACGAGTTGAAAAAAAAAAGAAGTGAAAAATAATGTAAGAAACCACAGAGATTGAAAGTGTGTCGGGACTTTTGTGCTCACCGTGTTCAAGTTCTGACTCGTCCTGGATGCTTTTATGGATCACGGAGAAGCACAGCTTTGTAATGTATCCAATGAGTGCAAATGAAATGCACTCCCAGGGAACTTCTGCGAAAGAAGACCTTCATGGTTTATTTGTTTGACAAATCACGGACAATAAAAGTTATTATTATTTTTTAAATGGGTTCCTAAATCCGAATCGACTTGACTGGAGGATTCTACCTGAGCAGTCGACAAACATCAATCCAACCCCTTTGAGCAGACGAAAACCAAGCATGTCACTTCGAATTACCGTTGAATTCACTTTAGAAAGAAAGGGCTCAGAAATACCGAACCATCGATCCACCTTGAACCGTGACTTCCATTAATCAGTTGAGCCATTGGATACATTTCTCGTATGGAAATTTCATAACGAAATGTCCCTTTGCTTCATTGGTCAGCTATCATAAGCAGAATATGAGATAGTTTCGTATCTGGCGGCCTTTAGACGAACGTCAGCCATCCTAGCTAATGATAATCACACATATTATTACCTATTATGCTGTTCAACTTGCATTCCCTTCTTTTGGGAAGAAATCCAATATTCCTGGAGATTGTATTCATAATCACGACAGAAAATTAGGATTACAATCCTGAATAATGGCAAAAGCAAGCCAGGAGACTTCACCAGAAATATTGCTGGAAGTCAGCAAATATCGAAGCTATTGTAGTACGATTTATGACAACATTTCATTTCCCCAGAGATGCCAATGTTTTGAATTTCCGCAGCGTTGCGAACAAGAGCCTATTTTCCAACGAACGACTGGCTCCACGCAGGGAATTTTCAATGTATTTAGCTGCTCTCAAAATCATGGATTTTCGTCGCATCAAAATTCTCGTCTTCTTTAGCCGGTGAGGGGCAGAGGTGGCAAATGCTCCCCTCTTTCCTGGCGTGGGGAAAAAAGGGTATCGTTGTCCCCGTCACCCTCCCTCCTTCCCTCCCTTTTCCCTTTTGATGCATATCTCTGGCTACCGAATCTAGTTGATCCCTCAGGGGGGTGGGAGATTTCTCACCCCCCAGCGGGATATTCGGAGTCATTTGCCACTTTCGTCACTTTTTAGATTTTTTGATACAGCTGAAACGGATCACGTGGAGGGCAGTTTGATAGCATGAAAATTCTCGATGCACGTCTGACAAGCAGCGCACACGCAGCGACACTGCTCAATTTCACTAATTCTCCCTTCGCATAGTCTGCTGACCTCCCAGCGAGGGGCAGAGGAAAAAGGCCTCACTACTCCGTGATTCCTGCACGCGGAAAATGATTTCGGACAGGTGTAATCGAAATCGTGATTCATTCCCTCGATGGGAAAGAGCATTTTGTGCCAGGTTGCAAGAGACACAGATTCAGCATAGGCCTTTGTCAAGACATAAGAAACTCGACGGACCTGTTCATGATTGCCTCTGACGGCTGCTGTCACTAAAGATCACAGGGAACTGAATGCATAGACGCGAAATCCAGTTTCTTCGAGGAAACATAATTTCAGGTAGTACCGCAGTTTTCACTTCTTCCCCTTTTGAGAGATTAATATATGAAATCGGGGGGGGGGGGACATCTAGGCCTGATTTCTCAAGCGATTTTCAAATGAACCGACGAAGACGGAAGAAAGAATTTTCAAATCTTTCCATACAACCAGAAGGAATTTCCAAAGAATGTCCGATAACCCACTCCAAATCGTTAAGGTTTAAACCATTACCCGACAGGTGGGTTCCATAACGATGGCGTCAGAGAGTCGTCGCACGATTTATCAAGATGAAGAGAGTGAGGATTCAATTCCGCAGTTCCACGTGGAACGGTCGGAGTAACGAGTCTCAGTTTTCACACTAGGCCTATACGAGTAGGAGCATCGGGAGAAATCGAATGGTACTTGCAGAAATGCGATCATGGGTGCTGCTTAGGCAACCCTAAGCACCCACCCGTTCATAATTAGTATGGACAGTACATATTCAGATGCTATGCCCATACTCCAAACTGGTCTGAATATAGACATTGTTTTGCCCATATTTGAAAATTGTAACGGTTTTTTCCAGTTAATAATGCTTAATAGCAGCTAAAGTCACTCTTTCCGCAAGTCAAAAGTAGTAGGCCACACTCTCGTTGTATCGATTGGTGCCTTGGCTAAAAGGCGGCTGAGGGTCTTTGCAGCATAGTCACATAAACAAGTATACTTCGATTATTTGTCCAAATTTCCGTACCATTTCCGTCCATAGTCAATATGTCCATATTTTGTTAAATTCAAAGGTGACAACCCTAGTGCTGCTGGTGACGAATCCGACGTTTAAGGCTGCGAAGACCCAACGAAATATATAGGCAGTCAGGTTCGATTTTGTAGCGAGTCGAAATAGATGAGACGGAGGAGAGACGGTCGAGGGAGCTGCTGGGACGACGCGGGGACTGCCCGACACTTCGCGTGTGTAACTTGAAGCTATCTACTGCGAAGGCATAATATAGGTGTCGCCACCGTTTGCTGAAAGCAGAGAACCGCTTCACGAGAACATGGATTCTGACTTTCTATTTACATCATATCATAAACGTGCATAGAAAGAGGTGGCGGCACGAGATAGGGAGCCACAAATGGGTCTGTCCTCGGCGTCAGACGTGGCATCCGGAGTAATATGTTTAGTATGTAAAATGTATTAAACTATATTATGGATGACGAATCAGCACATAAAGGTTCCAACAATTTGCTTTGGGTTGTGACTGAAAATTTCATAATCCAAAGTCTTGCTCTCTCTCTTTTGTTAGAGGTGTAACTATGCGCAAAGGAGTGTCAAATGTGACATTTCGTGAACCCTCAAGTTAGTCATTTGTTCTAATGTTCACATATCTGTCGTCGAGCAGACCCTAATAATTTAGTTTCATGTTCATTCTATTGATTGAATGAAAGCCTGAAATTAGTGCACGCCACCCCAATATTACATCACTTGAAAGAGAAACTAAACCTATTTTGTGACGGTGTCGGATGTGACATGTTCTGAAAATGTATTTTGAAACGAGAAGTCTGTATATATCTTTTAATTTAATTTTTAAAATATCATTTAAATGGGAACAATTGACATCTACTCTTCACACTTGAGCTGATTTGAAACTATCAGTATGAATGTAAAGCCCATGCTGGCATCTGTTCCAGTAGTTCAAGTCTCTCCAGATTTGCATTTTCATCACATTTTTGAGTATCATGAGAGTGGTATGAATAATATATCATAATCATGACTAATTCTTTCATTTTCCAATGTAATATTCTCTTTCATTCATGTATTTTGGGAAAAGAGATGATGAACTTCTGTCGCGAAAGTAATATTTGTGTATTTAGGAAAATTTCTCCACGCCTCTGTCACTTCAGAATCAATGTTTTTCGTTTTTGGTCATGGATATTGGTTAACACGATGACTGCCACATAGGTCATCAGTGTCCCATGGTAGCGTGTCTTACTCATACGCGACGTATCCGCTGTGGACGTCTGTATTACGTACATACAGGGTGGTCCATAATTGCTTCCCCAAAAGTAAAAGCTCATTACTCAGGAAGTATACATCCGATTTCAATGAGATATGACTCAAACGATAACCAATTCAATATATTTTTACTGTGGAAAATTTCAGCATTCCATTAAAAAAATAGAACGAAGTTACACCATAACAAATGAAAGTACCCATATCGTGCAACTAAAGCCTGTAAATATCACAATACCTTCTGAAATTCGCAATTCATTCGTGGGTTTTTCATGCAACGCGAGGGATTGTCTGTGTTATGGGTGACCTCAGTATCCTGCAGAATACGAATATTGCCATTTTGTTTGATAAATTGAAGGGAGCAAATTTGTGCGAGGAAAATTTGGAAATTTCTTCAGTTTGGGTCCAATTGCTTCAGTTCCTGATGAGATAATGAAGGCAATTCATAAGAGGTTTCTGAACCTGAAGAGAGACATGGGCGTACCTATGACAACCTAGATATGCTGGCTAGAAACAGGCCATTCAAGATGCCTTCGCCACAATAGCCCTAGAGATGATTGAAAGAATTCTAATAGCATTCAAAGTGAGACTGCACCAAGTCATTGAAGATTGTGTAAGTCACATTGAACACTAGTGATTTGGCGGCTTTCGTTTGTAAGGATGTAACTTTGTTGAAGTTTCCCATGGAATGCTGAAATTTCCGAAAATGAAAATATATTGAATTGGCTATTGTTTGAGTCATATATAATTGAAATCGGATGTATCAGGTCATCCCATAAGTAACGTCGTCTTACTGGCATAGCCTTACTTGTGTCTTCTTCATACATGTATCTGCGAACATCCCATGGAATATTTCTATGCTAACTTGTGCAGGGGTTAGTCGTCAATATACGTGCAGGTTTTCACGAGGTAACAGTGCTCCGTTTTTCTTGGACACAAAAGACAAGATGGAGTTGTCAGAAGAACACATTAGGCATATAATGCTTCATGATAGGGGAATATATACTTGATTGAAACTTGATGCGATGCAGGTGTATTTTAATTTTGAAAAACAGAGAAAAGAACGACATTACTTATGGGATGACCTGATATACTTCTTGAGTAATAAGCTTTTACTTTTGGGGAGGCAATTGTGGACCACCCTGTATGTACATCATCCAAGTACAACGTCTGTATGCTTTTTGGCTTCAGAGGATATTTTTCAAAATTTTGTCTTGTAGTCAATGTTTTAAGCAATGAAAGTCTCTTTGGAAAATAATAGATTTCCCAAAACGAATTGCGTGAATGATTATTCAAATAAGCATTGTCTGCTCAATAACCAACAGAAACTGAAAATTGTGTCCAGGCGAGGGACGTGGCATATTTTACCGATAATGTCAATCCTCAGGGACGCAAAGCCATCATTTCACTATTGTCCATGAAAACATGGCTCGAGAATCGTTCATGCAATGCTTAGACAGTGGTATACCGATATTTTTGAAATCAATGACTATTAATAATCAATGTCGTTCTGGACGGTTCGCGTCCACGTCGCAAGGATGGACCCTAGTGATTCGGACAGCCGAAGTATTCCAGGTCCTACAGTTGAAGGTGGTCAAGACGAACCAAAGCTTACATGACGGGTTCGGTTCAGAAGCTTCATACTGGATCGGTCGTCGCCCAGGATAATCAGGACAGCGAAAGTCATCGTGCATGGGGTGACTAGGTTGGCTATCGGGGCCGGGCAATCTGTTTTTGGGTACGTCGGACCTCGTCGTGCTAAATCCAGACCTATTGGTCGGCCTGCCACCGACCATAGCGTATTTCGGCACGATGCCCTCAGGGCAGACTAGGAGCAGAACGAAGTGGTAAACAACCTGGGCAAAGGACTTTGGATATCGCTTGGAACGTGCTAACATTCGGCAGTAAGGAGCCGAAACTCGTGGAATATCGACTACATATAGTGGGCCTGGCATCGATGGAGAGAAAAGGCAGGGGTTCCATCGCTCTAGATCAGCGGTTTCCAAACTGTGGGTCGCGACAAGCTTCCCACGGTAAAAATAAAAAGCTCTATCCGCATATAGCAATCCTGAGTAATCGAATAAGCTTGGCCCTTGCACACTTCTGCCTGTGGGACTCCCCTCCTTCCTTTTCTTTCCACCTTACTCTCAATTATGATAAAAAAATATCCCCTTTTGTAAAGAAGTCGACACGGTCGCTGCTTCCCTTCGCTATCAAATAGCGGAAACAGGATTCTCTGCTCTGACTTCGATAAAAACAAAGTTTCGTTCGAGGCTGCAAGTGGAGAACGATCTCCGACTCGCCTTGGGAAAAATTCCTCCCAGAATAGAGCACCTCTGCAAAGTGTACCAAATGGACAAGCCATGCTTAAAATAAAAGAAGCACTGCAATAAAGGTCAATGAGTTTCCTTCATGCCAAATTAATTTTAAAATACCTCATTCTGGATTGCGGTGGGTCGCGAACTTTTTTGGGCGTCGGGCAAGTGGGTCGCGGTTCAAAGAAGTCTGGGAACCGCTGCTATAGATCACGAATGAACGAGTGGAGTAGACTCGACTTTGTTTGAACAGGCAGGAATGGGGATACTCTGTGGGGATACACATAACACGAAGATGCTCCTGGACCTACTCGAGTCGCGACCCTATCAAGTTGGGATAAGCGGATTCGAGAAGTTAATATGTATAAGCAATGTCTAAATTGATCATAACTCATCGTTCATACGATTTGCCCTATGAGTTTCCTCGAAATCTAATGTCAACACACATCTTTAACTTGTGATTATTTCTTATACACGCCATTTGCACATCGATCTTCGGTCATCGCTCCCCGAATGAGCACGTGGACATGGCAATTTTGGGGACTGCTGGTGAGGTGGTTCTTACCAACGCGACCCTTGGAGCGTGGGACGAAGATAGGATAAACAGGTCGAGGAGGGAGACAATATGATAAGGATAAGACCGATAAGAGAAGCCGGCACTCGATACGACCTCACTGTGGTACGTACTGTCGACGCTTTCCGCCCAGTCATGGGACATTGGCAGAAGTGAATCACGGCAAAAATGGCAAAGAGTGAAAGCGAGGTAGGGAGCGACCGAGACAAGTCGGAACAGGGTGAAAAGCCGATGGATACCTCCCCTCGACTACTCACCATGCGAATGGAGGAGGTGAGCCGGTACGAGGAACAGCGCATCGCCCGATACCGTCTCAATGGATACTCAGGTGGAGATCTCGGGAAAATCGTCCTCCTGGTCGGTGCCACTGGATCAGGTCTGTCCTCCCTGCTTCATTCCATTCTACAATAGGTGTGGACTTACTAGCCCCGATTTACTTTTCGATTCACCGTGTCACCTTAAAATTGTGGCCTTGACGACTTCTGAATAAAACCAAATTTTAACTAAAAAGATCACTGTAAAGCAATCGTACATGTAAGGCTCATCAAATAAATTCTGGGGCCGTTCCAACTCCAGTTTCTCTCTATATTTTCCATAGGAAGAGTCTAGTTATCTTCATCCATATGGAAAGTACCCATGTGTCGTCGGCGCCTAAAAGTTCTGGAGCCATAAGAATATCTACATGACATTTAAAAAATGAGGTGAAGAAAAGCCTTCACTTCTTGTCATGCACACCTCACAACATTCGAAGTGAATCACTAATCTAAAGAACAACAAACCTTACATTGGTCCAGTACAATTATTTGGTTTCATACAGCCTGGATCATTTGTGTGCAGTCAAGTGGGTCTTCGAACGATCGGGTAGAAAGTGGATCTTGTACACGCATCCAATATGCGTCATACTTTATCACCTTATTCGCTACCCACGAAGACGATAGCGATCCACTTCAACTGTTGAGTGTTGTGTAGAACAAACCCCAGAAAGACGAGGGAAAGAGAGGTATGCCTATAGGCACACCTTTATTCCATCGGGTACTGTATTTTCGCATTTGATAACCCAAGAGCGCTCATTCAGATCTCACAGCTCTCGTGCGGGTAGGGAAAGGGTCAGGCATGCCTCAGAATCAATGGGTGACGTGCACTAGATCCATTTTCATTATGGACGGCTATGGGAACAAGATTATCTGCGTCAAACGGATTCCCATAAGAGACCATTGTGGGATCAGATTAGTTAGACAGATCTGGTGCATGTCACTCACGGATTATACCCACAAAGAATATTATAAATTCCCAATCATTTCAACGTTATCATTGGATTCCGACTTTGGACAGGGAAGAGCACTTTCGTGCAAGGGCTGGTCAATCACATGTCCGGAGTGAAATGGGAGACGGAGAGGAGATTCGAGGTGGACATGGTGAAGGAATCCGCGGAAGAGGATGAGGTAACGGAGAGCCAGACGACATGGGTCACCGGTTACACTCTGACCGACCTCGATCGGCCCGATCGGGTCCTCACCGTGGTCGACACCCCCGGGTTCGGCGACACCGGCGGCCTCGGCGTCGACGAGTTCATCCCCAAACAGGTCGGCAACATAATGATCGGTGTGAATTCCTCTAGTCCAGGGGTCGGGAACCTATGGCTCATGAGCCAAATTTGGTTCACGAGCCGAAAAGTTTGGCTCATTGAGTCATGGCTGAAAATCATGGTTGTTCTCATGTATGAAAGAATGCATGTATGTTGCCAACTTCAGGAAAAATTCTGTTGTTCTGAAAATCTTTCGCTCACAAGCACTTAGCTCTATCTTAATGTGACTCACTTGGCCAAAAAGGTTCCCGACCCCTGCTCTAGTCCTACCCCTTTTCTTGGAGCTCTCCTGCAACTCATGCAAGCCCAAGTTGACGAAATGCGGGGAGCGAAAAAAACTTACGCGGAACGGAGTTTTGGAAAATACGATGAAATCGCTCCAAAAGTTAATTTCATGCGAGAATCGACTACGAATGCCATCGCTTCCCGATACGAATTTCCAATTTTCAGTCACTTCCTGATACGAATGCTTCACGGCAATGAAAATGAAGAATTGAGGAGAACTAAGTCCATGCTATAAAAAACTTGCACTTGAACTCCATACTGAGGATATGAGGCAATGTATATTGTAGAACGTCTGATCTCAGAGTCTTAGATAAGATATTTCCTCGCCGGGTATTTACTACAGGGCGACACTTGAGATTCCTTCGCTTTCAACGTGTCGAGAATTCAAATGAAAGTGAAACTGGAAAATGGGAACAAGTATCGCAATGAGATGAAATCTGCACTCACATGTGCTTCCACGAGTTGAACCGGTACAGTGATACACCGTTGTTAAACCATCAATTTCAATAAACCATCATCTATTGGCATGCAATTTTCCGAAATATTAACACAAGGCCATCAATAGACGAGTTCTTTTATGGTTAGGGTTCATCTCCAGGCATAGAAAAAATGAATGAATAATTTCTCATTTTAATCGAATAGACCTCGAGGGTTATATGGGGTCAAGTTCATGCCAGCTTTCAACTCGATGTCAAGAGCAGAGTCTTAATGGTGAAATTCCTCTTTCGTATGAACTCTTATCATCGATCCTCGTA
Organism: Darwinula stevensoni; assembly: GCA_905338385.1. NCBI lineage: Eukaryota > Metazoa > Arthropoda > Ostracoda > Podocopida > Darwinulidae > Darwinula > Darwinula stevensoni. The sequence continues at coordinate 3,347 of CAJPEV010003072.1, read as the reverse complement.
AATGAGATTCCACACCTCCATTCTCGCTTTTGGTCTTCACCCCGATGTCATCGGATTATTTCCTGCATAATATGTGCATTTCGTAGCCGATAGCGTTGGGTTTCTTTTCATGGTGGAAGAGCAGGCGTGAGACGGGGGAGGATAACAGGGGAACGCGAGACGGGGGAGGATGAGGGCATCGAAAAGTACATCAAATACAGATGCTACTGCAGTTAATAATCATTCGTCTAGGCTTGACTAGGTTTTATCGTAGAATCTGCGCGTTCGCACCGGATCGTGAAAGTGTTTCGCAATCCAGAATTCCTAGGGATGCTATAAAACAAGTTTCTCTCCGTTGACTCCCTTGTTTGCGCACAAGAGCAAGAGAGAAGTAAATCGTGCGATGGTATTATCAGCTGCAGCAGAACGCATGAAAGACGATATGACCGATGACGAAATGACGAAATGACGAAAGACGATATGACCGATGGCATGTACCTTCTAGATTCACCACCTTGTTTACTCTTCCAACCTGGGATGGAAGTATAGTATTACGTATGACTGGTTCTCCTCCGGTGGGCCGCGGCCCACTGATGGGCTGTGGAGGTGCCGCGGGTGAGCTGCAACAAGTATCCGTAAATATAAAAATAACAATTAACAGATATACGAATAAAAATTATATAGCTTTTAAGTCTGTAGTGGGCCATGGATCACTTTACAGTCGTTAAGGTGGGTCGTGGGATCGAAAAGGTTGAGAACCACTGACGTATGATACACGATTTTGAGGGGATTCCGACCACTTTAACAGGAAGTGAAAAACCTCATTTTGGCTGTTATTGGATGAGGGAATGAGCATCCTTCATTTTGTTATTCCTGTCCACAAGATATATCACATCGATGAATCGAGAGACGATGTAATACAAGGTGTCCCATAAGTAAGTTTACCCGATCAATGAGCCGATGGTTAAAATCGTTTTCTCCCTGGAGAGTTGAAGAGCGATTTCAGCTGGAAACGGTCATCAACAGGATCTCAACAAAAAAAAAACAAACAAACAGGAATAATATCATGTAACAGTAACCTTGGTTACTAAGAAATTTGTGCAGCCGAAAATCCTTCGGTAAACGTACCTATGGGGCACCCTGTATATGAATGAATGATATCGATAGTCATTCCTTCATTTGAGTCCGCACGCATCTGCAAGGTTTTCTTTCGGATGAGATTTCCCCCCCCCCCCCCGCGTCTCATATCGCCCTTTATTCACGATGCTCTTTTTAGTCGCGCGATCGGTCAGCTGCACTTGGGCGTGAATTGAAAATGAAGGCTAGGAATAAGACAATCCTCATGACGATGTAAGTCTTTCGGGAGAACGGACCTCAGGTCTCGCTCCGCCTCGGCAGAGGAAATCTATCAACGAGTTTCGATAGAAACTCGTTGATAGATTAAATAAAAGGGAACCATCCGAGAAGTTGATGGACACTTCCTCCAAGAAGACTCTTCGATCGGAAGAAACGATTTACAAAGCCATCGAAAAGAGAAATATGAAATAGGGATTCACTCATTGTCCCTTCCGCGTGGTGCATCAAATTGGTGAAACGGAAACAAATATGGCACCGGTGCATCTAATTTCCATGAATGCTATTATGAAATCAGATTAGTTTACGATTGAGGGGATTAATTTTAAATTTCACCCCAACATGACTGAAATTCCTTGGAGAAGTCGTTCAGAAATCGGTCCTACACTCACTCTTTTAAAGCCGACAGAGCCCTAAAAGAACTGCATAGCACTCTGCTCTTATCGTCTCCTTAATTTTTTTTCTCTCTCGTTTCCCTCGCTCGTCTGGTCGTGAACTCCTCGAGGGGGAATTGCGGAAATGAGTCATTTCCGAATGGAAGTTTTTCTCTTGCCGGGGGAGAAATTGAAAAGGGAAGGAGCATTTTTAGTCTTTTTTTCCCTTCCCCTTCTGTTCCTCCAGGGCAGGGGTGCCCTACCAATTGGCCGTAGGCCAGATCCGGCCCTCGTTGACAGTTCATCCGGCCCGCGGCGCTTCCGAAAATTTGACAAACATTCCCGGAAAAGAATCGTCACTGGGGGGGGGGGGGTCCATGGCACCATTATTAATATAAAAAAAAGGTCATGCTACCCGTGAGAGGTCCGTAAGTGGCAATGCGGCCCAGTTGGACAAAAAGATTTGGCACCCTTGTTCCACGGAGCATGGAGAAAAACTCTTCTAAGGTCCAGTGCTGTCCTGACTTGAGTTCGAGTGTTCGGGGGAACATACACGCCATCTTATGCCTATTTTGAATATTGTATTGGGAACCCGGCCATCTGCGTCTGCAAGGTGCACATGTGTACGTCTGGACCACATTCGCACAAAGGTACGTACAGAGGTACGCATGCAGAGCTGAAGACAAAAACACGTACGTCTCACATTTGTACCTCTCCTCGTACGTTTCTACTTTGCTGTGCAGGGGAGTCCTCACCTGAGAGAGGAGGATTCTCCCTTTCAATTCAAGGTGCTTCGATCAAGTCGGCTTCTCATGCTATATTATTCGTGAGTAGTATGCAGCTGAGCTTGACGTTCCCCATCGCGCTTCCTTCCTTCATTCCAATAAGGCAAGAGCGTGAATGCGAGTCCTTCACGAAAGATGATAAACATATGCCCGTTAAATTCAGTTCATTTCATAATATTACTTTTTATATTCCAATTATAAAACCGTGATTCTGACAAGCAGATCCAGTTTTTAATAATCCCCCCCCCTGATTTTGCAACATCCAGCTCATTTCACTGTCTGGCTCCAAAGTTTGGCCAACGTCGACCATTGAACTCCAAATTCGCCGTGAGAATCCCAGTCACTCGAGCGAAGGTTGATGGTATGCACACTATGCAGGAACATTTCATGCACAATCATTCCGGAAGATTTGGCATGTGATGTCACTTTGGAGTTACAGGATAGTCACATGACCCAAAAGGAGTTCCCATGACTGTAGACAGATAAGAGATACCGGCAGGATATTTGTTGCATGATGCTTCACCCAGCATGTGAAGGTGGTTTCACATAAATTCCAGTAAAATTAGGCAAACCCTGAGCAAACCTTTTTTGCTAAGCACGTGCTGTTCAATAAGTGAGTATGCCTGCGTTTGACTTGCTCATCTGGTTCGGATAAGTCCGATCGCACGCGGAGAAAGCAGTCAAGTTCAGCTTCCTAATACAAGAGCTCAGATGGGAAAAGCTCTAGCATAGATTCTTATGGGCTGATTTCATGGACTTTTATGTCAAACCTTGGATGGATTTCCTCATAAATTTCTGTAGATATCTAGTACTAGCGAGTTTGTTTGCCCTTCGGGCAAACAAACTCGCTATGGTC